>VDFB02073522.1:0-15357 GCA_007258455.2 Sequoia sempervirens
TCCACATCGTTTCCATCCATTCTCTCACCTTCCTTGATCTTGATAAGAAATGGGGCACAAAAATAAATCATGCTTTGGAAAAATTCATGACATGTATATCCTTTGGTCATACACTATCCATGAAATATTGTGTCATTTCCTTCATAGAATTTATCCAAACCCATAACTCAGAGAAAAAAAATTATTCTTATGCAAAATAGTCCTTGGAGATCATATGATAATTCTTGTAGCCAATAATCCTCATGTCTCCTATCCTTTTCCAAAATCAATCTATTATCCTTTCACACCTATCGTTGAGCTTGGTTTTCCCTTGTCATTCGTTTAAGGATTATAATCCACTTATCCAAGTTCCCTCCATAATCCCATCTAGTCCTAAGGTTGGTCGTTCCAACTGCAACAAGCCTAATCCATACAATATTGTTATGCAACCTAGCACATCATACAAAACATTCCTTGGATTTGTTCCTAGCTTTGTTGTAGACCTTGATCCTTTAGTTACATTACCATCAATGAGATATGTCTTTCCCAATCCTCACGTTGTTTTGGGATGTGTCCTTTCCATATCAAACAACGTTGTCATTGTCATCACTTATAAATTGGTTTTAAGCTTGACTGGGGGCAAGATCATGTTTGTCCTTGGATCCTTGTGCATGCTTGCTTAGTTGATTGTGGGTAACTTTCACATGAATTTGTCATGATCAATATGGTTATCATCCATAGAAAAGTATCATCCATCCATAATAAAGTTTTGTCATCCCTCTCATGGCTTGAGAACCACTGACATTTGATGAGGGCCAAGCCACCTGAAACCACACAAATCACAATAATAGATACTAACACAAAAGATGTGAGACAAAAAAAAACCCACTTTCAATTATTTTCAAATAATAAAATTACTAATTCAAAACTTACATGCTACAGCCTCATCGACATGATTCATTACAATAAAATCAACTCTGAAAAAAAATTCTACTATTCAAAGCCACAATTTGCACTATTGGAGTCACCTTCTACAACCCCCACTTAACCCTTTTTATTTTACCCAATAACCACCCTAGAATGTTCTAGAAAGTTCAAATTTCCCTTTTTCTTTCATGCCAAAAGTCTTGCCGATTGATTTTTGGCCTAGGAAGAAATTTTAATAAAATTCACTTTTAGAGGGGCAACTTCGTAGGGCCATAACTTTTTATCCAAGTGTGCAATTTGCTATTATTGCATATCATTGGAAAGATCTCAAAGAGATCTACAACATGGGAACTAGTCATAGGTCAGTTTGTCAACCTTTCAAGCTATTTCTGGGCCTCTAAAGTTTTCATATCTGAAATTGAAGTTGCATTGGAGAAATTTCTTGGGACATAAACTTTAATATCTCCCAAACCATGTAGGGTATTGAGGTGATTTTTTCATGACCAACAATATTTTTCAATTCTACTCCTTGGGGTAAATTTTTAGTTCCATACGATCCCATTTAGACCGATTTACTAAAAATAGTAAGTTCCTATTTTTTTTTCTATTTTTGATGCCTGACTATCTTACACCGCTTAAGTGCCATCATGGGGGGTATGTGCACGATCATGATGGGCCAAAAAGCGGCGATATGATGGGTATGTGTGTGTAGGGTATGTGGCTAACACCCAAAATTGATGAAGCTTGAAATGATTTTTAAAGGAGATTCCTGGCTTTCAGCCTTAATATAAATTATGCTTTACTTTGAAATTATAATGATAGTATTATTCATTTTCTATTTGAATTATGATTAAGTCATGGGTGATAGGCTGATTGAAAACATCTATACTTTCCAACCTTGATATCATTTTTGAATCTGAAACATAAGTCACATTCTATGCCCATACTATAGGATTAAAAAATACATTTCATGAAGTTTGATAAGTTAAGGTGGTGTTGATATAGGGAGTTTTTTATATTTTTTAAATGTTGTAATAAAAAATCATAAATAATTATTTACTTGGAAAAATTACAAAAAATATGCATCACATCAGCTTGTGGAGTCACTCTAATTATATCTAAAAATAGTATTATAAAAATATTATCATTTTATTGTGGTTAAATTGGTCAGGATAGACACCTACTTATTTTTCCCTAAAATTTAAGTACCCTACTTGCATTGAAATTTCAATTTTTCACCAAATAGATTTATTTTAAAAAAAAACAAAACCTAGTAGTTTAGAAACTACATTCAATTTTCTATAGATTCTATTCTTACATATTTTTGAAATAATATAGATAACTTATTCAAATTTTTATGATGATGATCCTGCACATATCCTGAGACTCAAAACAACTTAAAAAATCAAGAAAACAATTTTTTTTGGGTGATGCAATATTTCCCTACACCACTGGATGCTCCTGCATCAGACACCTAGTGTAACTTGAAAGGTGACCCTACCATTTCTCAGGAGTTAGAGGGAAACCAAGATGGTTAACCTAAGCCTTAGACAACCATGGTGAATCTTCAACAAGCCTTCCTCTCCATTTCACCAAGTACTCTACATATTTCCTATTTCTCGTGCTTCTACCGACATGACTATCCAAGATTTCTTCTATATCTTCCTTCTCTAAAGTAGGTGTTGGAATTTTCCATTGTTCTATCATTGGCCCCTCCTCTATATCACCTTCATGATACTCTATCAAGTCAGAAATGTTGAACACAAGAGAAATGTTTCTTCCACTAGGCAACTCTACCTCATAAGCATTTCTTGAATCATGCTTCTTCAAGATCTTGCATGGTCCAAACTTCTTCATCTTTAACTTGTTGTATGTACCAAATAGAAACCTTTCCTTTAAAAAATGAACCATGACTTCACCTACTTGGAACTCCTTATACCTCCTTTTATGATATTCCTAAGCCTTATATTGTGGGTTCATCTTATTGATATGTTTCTTCACCTCTTCATGCAAATTCTTCAAGTTCTCAACAAAATATTCAGCCTCAACACTACTCTTGTCACCCTTATCCATCTTTCTTAGTCTAGAAGTAGTTCTTGGACTACTCCCATACAAAGTCTGGAATGGTGATTCACTAATGCTCCTGTTGACAAAATTATTATAAGCAAATTATATATGTGGTATAATCAAATCCCATCCCTTAGGCTTATCTCCTACTAAGCATCTTAGCAAGTTACCCAAACTCTTATTCACCACCTCTATTTTTCCATCAGTCTGTGGATGATGTGTAGAACTAAAATTCATATTTGTCTTCAAATTCTTCCATAATATACTCTAGAAATAACCAACAAATTTGATATCTCTGTCTAAAACTATACTCTTTGGTAGACCATGTAGTCTCACCACCTCTCTAAAAAACAACTCTACAACATGAACAACATCACTGGTCTTATGACATGGAGTGAAATGTCCCATATTTGAAAATCTATCCACCACCACAAATATAGAATCATACCCTCTCTATGTCCTTGGTAAGCCAAGAAAAAAATCCATGCTAATATCCTCCCATGGCCACTTAGGTATAGGTAATGGATGTACAATCCACTATTGTAACTTTTTCCTTTCACCATCTGACATACTTTGCAACTTTGTACAAACTTCTTCATACCTTGTTGTAATTGTAGCCAATAATAATTATCACTAACAAGAGCAATGGTCTTATCTCAACCAAAATGTCTAGCCAATCCTCCACTATGCTTCTCCTTGATTAGATTATCTCTCATAGAACTCCTTGGAATTCATAGTTGGATTCCTCTACACAACATCTCATCTTGGATCAATAAATCCAACCATCTCATCCTATCCAATGTAATAGGTTCCAAACAAGCCTTCCAAGATTTTGCAAATTTTGGATCTTCAGGATACAAAGTATTGAGTTCATTGAACCCAACAACCTTTATATTCATTTCTATCAATTGCCTTCTACTCAAGGCATCTGCAACTCTATTTGACCTTCCATTCTTGTGCTTCAAAACAAAGGTATAACTTTACAAAAACTCAACCCACTTTAAGTGCCTTTGATTTAACTTTCCTTGACTATTGAGATTCTGCAAAACCTGGTGATCAGTATATGAAAAATTCTTTTGGCAATAAATAGTGTCGCCATTTCTTCAAAGCTTGAACTATAGCATAAAACTCTTGTTCATAGACAGAGTATTTCTTTTTAGCATCATTCAACTTCTCACTAAAATAGGCAACAGACTTACCTTCTTGACTCAAAATAGATCCTATGGCAGTGTCGCTAGCATCATAGTCTACCTGAAAGACCTTATTGAAATATGGAAGTGCCAAAATAGGTTGTTCTGTAACTTTCTTCTTCAACAAATCAAATTTTTTGGTTGTTTCTCTTATAGTCCACTTAAACTCTTTTCTATCCCCTCTCATCACTTTAGTTAGAGGTTCAAAAATACTACCGAAATTCTTAATAAACTTTCTATAAAAGCTTGCTAGATCATGAAATGATCTTGCCTTTGTAACATTCTTTGGGGTAGGCCATTCCATGATAGCTTTCAACTTCTCTGGATGCATTTTAAGACCCTTTGTTGAGACAACAAATCCCAGGTACACCAACTCTCTCTTCACAAAACCACATTTCTTCATATAATCAACTTCTCCTCCCTTAGCTTCTCAAAAAATCTTTGGATATGCATCAAGTGCTCCTCCAATGTCTTACTAAAAATAAAAATATAATCAAAATAAACAATAAAAAAATTCCTAAAAATTCTTTCAATACCTCATTCATAAGCCACATAAATGTGCTCGGTGCATAGGTTATCCCAAAAGGCATGACTAACCACTCATACAAGATCTCCTTGGTTAAAAAGGTTGTCTTACATTCATCTCCTTCTCTAATCTAGATCTAGTGATATTCTCTCTTCAAATCTATCTTCGTGAAGTACTCAGCTCCACTCAAACAATCCATAATGTCATCCATTCTCGATAAGGGAAATCTATACTTGATGGTGATCTTGTTGATGGATCTAGAATTTTTACACATCCACCATTCCCCATCCTTCTTTGGTGCTAGTACTATAGGTACCACATATGGAATCAAACTCTCTCTGATCAATCCCTTTCGCAACAACTCTTGCACTTATTTGTTCAACTCTTCACTTTTTGTTGGAGTCATACGATGAGCTGTATTATTTGGTAAACTGGCTCTAGGAATCAAGTCCATCTAATGACTAATATTTCTTACTGGAGGCAAACCTTTAGGTATGTTATAAAAAATAATAGCTTGAAATTCATTCAAAAAAATTGAAACCTCTACAAGCACCTTAGTAGTATCTTCTTTGTCAATTCTAGGGATCAATGCAAAACACATATGATCATGCCTCATACCTTCTAGGAAATTTCTTCCATCAACCAAACAAATACTAGCATTATTTCATACCTTTTCTTTTGCCTCTTTTAAGGGCTTCAACTTATGACAGACCCCATCCTTTGTCAAAGAATAGGTGTTGGCATGTCCATGTACTTCTCATCGATCAAACTACCACAATCTTCCTAACAACATATGTTAGACATCCATAGGCATAATATCACACAATACCTCATCATGGTAATTTCCAATCTTGAACTTTACCTAAAATTGTTCATTTACCAAGGATTTATGGTCCTTTTGCAACCAAGAAAATGGGTTCAGATGCCTTCTTCTCTCCAACCGCAACTTACTAAGCAATTCTTCTGAAACAAGGTCATCAATACTACCTCCATCAATAATAACATTGCAAATTTTACCTTCACACTTACATCTAGTGTGAAATAAATTCTTCCTTTGTTTTGGTTCCTTCTCCTCATTTAGCAAGGATCTTCTAGTAACAAGAACCTCCCCTCTTTCTGCATCTTCAGAATGTGAAGACTCTACATCTACATGTGAACCTCATGCATTTCCCTTAGGTCTTCTATTTGTCCTTCCTTCATGTTGAGGACACTCATAGGCTCTATGTCCTGCTTCTCCACACTATAAATAGGTTCCATGGAAGCATCCTCTTCCTGGTCCTCATCCAAATATTCCTCTCCCTCTTTGGTCTCCATTATTCTGATTACGAGGATGGTAGGTGTTATCTCCTTTCTGGTTTTGGCTGCTATTGGAGCCTTCACCCATCTTTTGATCTTCTTTTCAACCTCCATATGTATGTCCACTAGTCTTTCCTCCATGACCTCCACCTTGTTGTTTGTTCTCAAACCTCTTGTTTATCCATTCTTCAACCTTTAGAGAAAATTAATAAGAATCCTCAATGGTGGTCATTCTTAATAGTGCTAATTCTTCCTATATGCTTGGCTTCAACCCATTAATATAACAAGAAAATTTATCTTTATTAGCCTCAGAATGTCCTGTCTAAATCAGGACCTTGTGAAATTCCTCTGTGTATTCTTTCACCATCCTTGTTCCTTTCCTCAAGCTCTACATCTTCTTGAGCAGCTCTAATTCATAATTGACTAGAATAAATTGTTTCTTCAATTTTGACACCATTCTATCCCATCTAGAAATTGTATCTTTCCCTTGTCTTCCTCTTTCTAACTAGACCTCTTTCCACCATATACTAGTGTGACTTTTCAATTTTGTCTTTTCAAACCTCACTCTATGAGGGTCTTCAATATCCTCAAACTCAAAAAATTCCTCCATGTCATTGATCCAATCGATCAATTCTTCAGGATTCAAACTTCCACTGAAAGTTGAAACCTCCATTTTAGGTCTTTTCCCAATACTTTAGATTTCTTGTAGCAATATTATTTCTCCAAGATCCATTGGATCCTTCTCTTCCTCTTCCATTTCCTCTTCTATTTCATCTTCACTATCATCTCTTTTTCGTTGCACATCTCTTCTTCGAACCTCTTGTTGCAAGGTTTCTAATTACCTTCTAAGGGCTCTGATTTCATCTCTGGGTGGATCTCTTCCTCCACCACCTCAACCTCTACCTTTACCATGTTGGGCAAGTCTTGGAGGCATCTTGAACTCAACCCACACTCATAGGTCCTATTGCAACTGGCTCACATTCAACACTCTATTATAGGTTCAAGAACTCCTACTTTGATACCACTTGATGAGGGCCAAGCCGTCCAAAACCACACAAATAACAATAATAGATAATAACATAGAAGATGGAAGATAGAAAAATAACCCACTTTCAATTATTTTCAAATAATGAAATTAAAAATTTAAAACTTACATTCTACAACCTCATGGGCTTGATTCATTAGAAAAAAATCAACTTTGAAAAGAAAATCTACTATTTGAAGCCCCAATCTGCACTATTGGAGCCACCTTCTACAACCCCCACTTAACCCTTTTTATTTTACTCAATAACTTCCCTAGAATGTTCTAGAAAGTTCCAATTTCCCTTTTTTTTTGGTGCCAAAAGTCCCACTGTTTGATTTCTAGCCTAGGAAGAAAATTTAATGAAATTCACTTTTTAGAGGGGCAACTTCATGGGACCATAAATTTTTACCGGGTGTCTGATTTTCTATAATTGCATATCGTTGGAAATCTCTCGAAGAGAAATAAAAAACACAAACCCACCATAGGTCATTTCGTCAACCTTTTGAGCTATTTTGGGGCCTCTAAAGTCTTCATATCTAAAATTGAAGTTGCACTGGAGAAATTTCTCGAGATGAAAAATTTAATATCTCCCAAACCGTGCAGGGTATTGAGGTGATTTTTTCGCAACCAATTTTTTTTTTTAGTTCGAATCCTTGGGGTAAATTTTTAGGTCCATACGAGCCCATTTAGGTTGACTTACTAAAAATAGTAAATGCCCATTTTCACTATTTTTGATGTCTGATTGTCTTACACCCCTTAAGTGCCATCATGGGACCCAAAAAAACTAAAGAAAATAAAGAAAACATTTTCTTTTGGTGATGCAAGATTTCCCTACACCACTGAATGCTCCTGCCTCTTAGCATCCTTCACTTTCCATCCCCACCCATAACACATTAGCATTCATCAATCCCCTCACCCATAATAAGTTGGTCTTAAACCCGATAGGGGGAAATTACTTGAATTATGTCTTCTTGGGATCCTACACATGGTATCAACCCTGGAAATTATCAAAGTTAAAAAAAAAACGAAAATCAACAAATTCCAAAAAAAAAATAGAAAATCATCAAAATCAAAAAAAAAGAAAAGAAAATCTTCAAAATCCAAAAAAATTAGAAAATCATCAAAAATCTAAAAGAATCAAAAAACCTTCAAAATCTAAAAAAACCATAAAACATCAAAAAACTCCAAACAAAGAGTCAGAGTCAAGGTCAGTCTATGTCAGTCCAATCGAACTACGTTGTCTCTATGCATTGCTATGTAGGTAAGGCCATCACTCATGAGCCCCTAAGAAATTAGGTTTTTCCTTACACTAGTAGAATTTGGCAAATAAATGACTACATCACTAAAGATTTTAGTCATGTGACTAACACTAGTAGTATTTGACAAATAAATGACTAATTTGGTCATTTATAAGTGACTAATTTGGTCATCGGGTAAAATCACAACTAAATGACTAAATAAATGACTAATTTAGACAAATAAAAATGACTAAATAAATAACTAAATAAATGTGCTCATTATTAAAATCTTGGCCATAATTTTCATTTTAATAGACATACTCTAAAACCTTTGCCAATACCTTATTTTCAATCTTAGCTCACCATAATTAATAATAAAATATTAAAAATAAAATTACTAATAGATATTTTTGTGGAATAAATATTTTATTTTGTGGTGTCATCATATGAACACCAAAGTTTCTTCTGAATTGAATGCCCAACTCCTCAAAGGGCCCACCTATGTGGAAGATAAATATGCATACATTTCTCAAATATATACTAAGAAACTTATAATTTTACATACTCTACATTTACTAGAGGAAAATAATGATATTACAAATAGTTTACAAGTATGATTACAAAAATTAGTTAAATTATAATATAAGAGATAAAGATGGAGATTAAAAAAAAAAAAAGAGATAGAGACAAAGAAATATAGAGGTAGGGAGATAAAAAGGAATATAGATATAGATGGAGAGAAAGATTGAAAGAGAAAGGATTAGAAAAAAGAGAGATAATACAAGAGAGATAGAAAGGGAATAGAGATAGAGAAAAGAAAAACTAAATTTTGATTACTTGTTTCATGCCAAAAATCCAAGAATGGTATGTGTCCTTGGGGAGTTATGCTCAAGGTAGTATGACGTTTGATATAGACAGAAAAAATTATAGAGAGAGAAAGACATAAAAAAGAGGGAGATAGAGATAAGATATAGAGAGAGAAAGACATAAAATGGAGAGGGAGATATAGATAAGATATACATAGGTGGATAGAGAAAAAATAAATTGAACTGACTATAATAAATTTACTATTACAAATATATAATTTCGTCTAATGAAAAATTATATTTAAAATATATATTTATTGAGTGAATGCTAATTGAGACCTTTGTTACATAAACAACATCATTTGCTAAATGACCTACCAATTGACCTCATGTACTACACATATGTCTAAAAAAATACATCCAAATTTTCTCTAATTGACCTTTCATACCTCTTTGGCGTACTTATTGCACACCAAGGTGCAATTGCTAGTAATAATTTTATATATGTATTTAACATGTCAAAATGTGCTCATTATTAAAATATTGGCCATAATTTTCATTTTAATAAACATACTCTAAAACCTTCGTCAAGACCTTATTTTCAATCGTAGCCTGCCAAAATGGAAAAATGAGTCAAAACCTTATTTTTAGGCATAGCCCGCTAAAATGGTGAAGTGAAAGTATGAAACCTTATTTTCAAGGTATCCCACCAAAATGGAGAAGTGAAAGCATGACACCTGATTTAGGGTTGCAACCTTTGCCCATTTTTCTACATCAGACACAATTTTTGTAGAATCTTGTGGTAATTCACTTTCCATGGTTTCAGTTAATTTTACTTTTTAAATCTGTATGCGGTCAGGCCATTTTTTATTGTGTTAAGAATGATTGCTCATTGCATAGGTGAATTTACTATATTTTCCAAGCTTATTTTGAAACTAGGGATTCATAACAAGGCTTTTTTGTGTTAATCTTAATCTTGAAAGTAGGTAGTCTTGAATAGGAGCAACACAATGATCACAAGAACATTACATTTCCCCAATATTTTCTCATTACAAGTTTCTTTGATTCAAAACCTTCTGCAACAGAGAATATTTTTAGCAACAACCCATCTTCTTAAGGAATAGTTTTCGAGGAAGTAAAACACACCCTGATTTGCAATACCTTATTATCTTTTCTCTACAATTACATTCAAAATTCTTCTAGGAACATAAATTATTTTCCTTATCGACTTGCCACTCAAGTATTTATAAAAAATACTTATTTTGAATCACAACAGAAAATGCTTCAACCTCATCAGATTCTAGTGGAATGTTTAGTTTGCCTCGAGTTTTTCCATTTATTTGAACAAAAAACACAATCATGTCTTGCTTTAAATATTGCTCTCCAACCTGTAAACCAAAAATAATACATAATAAGTCAAATCAAAATCACTATCATATGAATTTTCCAAATACATTTAGAATCATTTATCATATAAATATTTCTAAAGAGTATTTTGAGCTCATGAAGAATTCATTTCTTTTACCAAGATCAAATAAATTGGAATAAGAGAGAGTTTTTTTTAGATTTAACTTTGTTTTTTGATGCAAATAAACTACACATAGTTAAATCCAGAAAAAAGCACTTTCTTATCAAATTTTATGATTCTAAATTGGAATATCCAAGTGCTTCATGAATTTAAAAAAGATTCAACCAAATTTAAAATGTATACAATTCTAAGCAACACCAAAATGTAACTCCAACAATTCACTGGTGTAAAAAATGTGCGCAAGCTTATATCCTTAAATGAAATGGGCGAAGCCTTGTTCAAATGTCCCTGAACCCCAAGACCCCACCAATGACAGTAAAACAACTATGAATTCTATAAAACTTGCTTTATTTATACTGTTAGAGATGTGGCTCTAACAATGCCTACAAGATTTTTATGCCACTGATCTTTTTAAGGGAACCCACAAGCCCCCTTATTCTTTATCCAGACCTTACAAAACAAGGTATTCTCTTCTCTAAGTGGTCAACCTGTCTTCTCCCTAACCTTCTATTGTAAATGGCACTTCCCTTCTCTTGAATCCTTTGAGCAATAAATAATAGGAAAGCAAGTTATTATTCTTAATCACCCTATAATCTCACTACCCTCCTCTAAATCTAGTGGAAAATATTTCCAAAGAAAAGATGTACCTCCCCATATTGCTCTCACCAATATTAATGATTCCTTGCAAGGGTTTCCAACCAACTTGGACACTAAGTAAGCAAGCTAAAACCAACACCTTGTAGAAATTTTTCTTTTGGTCTTCTACATTCAGGAGCAAAAGAAAATCCATAAATTATGTAGGAGTTCATTTCCCAATAAGAATCCAGAGAAGAAATAGTCATTGATGAAATCCTCAACCTAGAAAAAAACAAGTGTCATTTGGTTCACTTAATGCAACAAGCTACGCAACACAACTATCACTAGCTTGTATGCTTTACTGCTACCCCCATGTAACTACTACTGTTGGCTGGGAGATCTTTTTGTAGACACGTAAAATGTACATGCACCTGATCCTAATTTTACTAACACTAGTTCATCCTAAATCATCTCTCTGCTAATCATTTAATTAAATAATCTCTATTTAATTGAATTCATCACATTTCATCTCTTAATTAAATAAACCATTTTTTATCTAATTAAGTCATCATCTCCTATTAATTAAATAAATCACTTTGTTTAATTAATCCTATAGTCCCTCTTTTAATTAAATAATTCATTTTATTTAATTAATCTCTAAAGTCACCTTATTTAATTTAAATAAATTAATTTTTATTTGATTTAAATCTAACACCATCCTCTTTAATTAAATAAATCAAATCTTATTTAATTAAGTCTAAAATCATTATTCCTCTAAAAATCTAAATCAAATGGTCAAATCAGCTAATCTCCTTTAAATTAATCAAATCGATTAATCTTAGTCTTAATCCATCAAATCCTCTAGATTTTGCAACTTGCACATGAAAATCAATTTAATTGATTTATAAATCATCTATTTTCATTCAAAAAAGGCATCAAAGATGGAATATTCCTCAAATTTGAAATATCCCTCCAAAAGGATGTGTCCTTCCAACAAGGCATTTAACTCATCTTACAAGTCCTTTTCTTGAGCCATGTGACATTAACTTCACCTTCCACCTCATCCTTCAAGCCATCTTTTGAATTTGAATCTCCCCCCTCTTTACACATTCTCCAAAATGTGCTCAAGCTTCCTCCATTTACATCTTGACAAGTGGCACTTGCCTATTGGATGTTGAATGATCCCACATTCATCGAATTTTCTCATTCTTTCATCTTGTTCTTCTATTTATAGAAGGTTTCTCTTTGTATTTTGCATCCACAACGTATCTCGCAAAGTTACTCTCTCCACATTGAGAGCTAATTTTATCCATTTCATATCAAGTTTTCATCATTTTCATGGTTTCATAGCAAGGTTATGCCAAAATTTCATCAAAGAGCTTCAATCATGCACATATCTTCATCAAAGCTTGCATAGGATTTGGGAAAGGGCCAATTTCCACATCAAATTGACACCAATTCCCCCATGGGATCAAGAGTTTGAATGCCTAATTAGGATTTCTTTGCTTTTATTTTGTGTTCTTCATCTTCATTTCCTATTTTGAGCATTGCAAATGAATTTCATGGGGAATCCTTGTTCTTGCTTGCATTTGATCTAATATTGTGTTTGTTTCTTGCATTTGTGCAAGTATAGGATTGGGGTTCTACATTTGGTGCTAGGAGGGAAAACCAGAAGTTTAAATCATGTTTTTTCATCAAATTATGTGTTTTTTTCTAGTTTGTTTTTATGTATACAAGAAATTGCACCGCTCACAGTCTAGCAGCACCATATAGTGCCTCTATGAGTCTAGCGACAGTATACAGCACCACTTCAAACTCCATACATAGCTGCTTAAAGTCTAGCGATGCCATACAAAGCTACTCACAAGTCCAATGATGCCATATAGCTCTGCTATAAGTCTAGCGACACCATATAGCAGCGCTTCAAACTCCAAACAACGATGCCTATGCAAACAGAGCCGCTAGACTTTCTTGCTTTTTCACTCAAACTTAAAATGGCATATCTTGGTAATTTTTTGGTCTTTTGAAGCTTTTTTTTTTTGAAATGGGGTAGAATTTCATAAGATATCTAATGGTGTAGGTGTTTCTCAATTTTTATAGAGTTAATATTTTCAAATTTTCACCTAATGTTAAATCACAATGAAACTTAGTCTAAATTTTAGGGTTTTTATGCTTAATCATTTATCTAACCCTCATATCTTCTTGTCTCTTGATTTCATCTAACATTTAGAGCTTGTATTGTAGGTTTTAAAGGATTATGGAGCATGAAAGTCAAAGAAAAAACATTATCACATTATTGTATCAAGTGTTTTTGATCACTTTGAGGAGAAATTATAATCCCTTCTTTTAAGGACTTTGTCACTTTCAAGCTTTTAGGATCTACTAAATTTCTTTTGGGATCTAAAAAGAAGATTTATTGTTTTTGCTACAAAGGGCTTAAAAAGAACTTTTAGGAAAAAATCACTAGATTTAGTTTGAGGGTAACAATTGAACAAGTCAATCTCCATAATTCCTTTGGTGTCATAAAAATAATTCACTTTTGTTTTGTGGACTTAAAATGAACAAGTGTTTATTTGTCTTGTAATTACTTACTCAAAGTAATATCACTAAAAGGACGCGTGTACTTCTCTCACGCTTCACAGTGATCTTGAGAATCAAAAGGCCTTTTTGTGACATTAAGTTGCATAAGTAATTTCCCATACATTTTCAATTTGGTTATAAAATTGAACACATCTTGCAAGTGTGAATGGAACATATTGTGTGTGCTCTCTTTTTGTTTCTCAACAAAGGTTGATCGAACTATGGATATGTTTGCTCACTGTTGTTTATCTTAGAGGGCCTGCTTTGGGGGAAAAGTACTCACCCAAGGGAATGACCCAACCAGTCACACACTAAATCCAAGTGTATTTTTAGTTGGGATATAAAAGTGGGTATTGGAACAAAGGCCAGTATCACGCAGTTGGCTCTAATGAGAAGGGAAACAATGATTTCTTGCCTCGATGGGTGAACTCCTATGAACGAAAAGTCTAAATTAAAACCCTTGTTGTAGAAAGGCCAAAATCCCTATCTATTTGTTGGTGCAAGAACGGTCGTTTTGAAGCCACCCCACACTTTTATAGTTTTTAGTAGAAATGGAAAGTATGCCATGGGAGTTTCATGGGTACTGATGCTTGGCTGCCCTGTATAAGTGAGTGTCATGGAGGGGAGCCAGTGGAGTCAAGCATCTAACCATTCATTGAAAATTAGTGTAGCTGGACTTGTCCAAGTGGGGACTCAACAAATATTGTCTCAAATATCCATAGGGTTGTACTTTTCTTGAAATCATAACACATTGCTTGATAAAAAACATTGGAAAACAAACATTTTAACATGAACATCAAATCTTAAACCCTTTAGGAGAAGCAAATATCCTTGAACGAACTCACGTGCCCTTTCTTGCCCTTGGGATTCATATCCTTAGAGGTTTCTAGGCACTTGAATTTTATCTCAATTTTCTCCTACTAAAGTAAACAATAGGTAACTTTTGTTTTGATTTCCTCGATTTCCACATGATACACTTTGTGGGATGAGAATAGGTTAAAACATTAGATGAGCAGGTGCATGAAGTTGGGTTACACTTTTGTGGCCAATTCCCAAAAAAAATTGAAAATGACATAACGCGAGCGTGTTATAACATGCTCGCGTTATATCATTTTAAAAGAAAAAAAAAGAAGTGAAAGTGATTCATTTTCTACTGTTTGTTTTTCTGCTCTGCCCACAGCCAAAAACCCTCATTTTTGCGCTCGTGTTCTAGGAGGAGGAATTCTACAAAATTCATCAACAATAGTTGTTTTTTCTTTGCAAAGATGGTGCCACGACAAGAAAGAGGTGCAAGAGGTAAGTATTGTTTGCTATTTGTTTTGAATTTCTTAGTTTCAAGTTGATTTTGTTTGTTTTACATTAGATTTTAAAAAAAAAAAAAAATTGTAGGAGATGTAAATGATCTTGCAAATCCTCAAAATCCTCAACAAGAAGAGCAGGAAAATCCTCAACAAAATCAACCTCCCCCACCAATCACTCAACACCCTCCTGACACTCAAGAAAATTTGAGGAGTGAAATTGATAACAACAACAAAAAAAATTGAGGATTTTATCAGTAGGTTGAGTGATCCAAATGCTTCAACCACAAAAAGAATGACCCTAGAAAATTCAATGAAAGAG
>VDFB02073523.1:0-39354 GCA_007258455.2 Sequoia sempervirens
TTATCCGCATGATCTTCTGATTCTTGAAGAGCCCTTTGAGTGCTCCCCTAGCAATCCACTGCATCCTCAAGCTCAAGGGTGAGTTTGTCCACCTCATCTTCTTTTCTTCTCAAAGCATCTGAGTATATCTCACCAAGTGTGAAGAGATGATCTCTATCCGCAAGTGTAGTAGTTTGACTTCACCACCACCAAAGCCTCCTTGAGTTCATGCAAAATATCAAGAGATATACCTCCTTCAAAATCTGCATGATTCCCTAGAGCCTTCCAACACAAACTTGCCATCATCTTAAGAACATGATCAAAATGAGCTAGGACTGCCACAATCTTACCTTCATTTACCTTCAATTGTCCTTCCAAGTGATGGGACTTATGAGACCCATCAACTCCATGCAAAACTTTTGCTTGGTCTTCATAAATGTGCACCCCCAAATCAGCTTCCTTCATGGCCTCTTCTTCATTACATCCATGTGTGGAAACTAAGTCATCATCATGCTCCATCAAAGGGTCACCATCAAAGTAGTGAGTAGAATCTTCTACATCATGCTTTTCCTCAAGGGCTAATCTAGAAAATGTATGTACAACTATAATCCCTTTAACCACCAAATAATCCTCTATATCTTGCAATGTCAAGTCAGTCTTATCCAAACCCCTTTGTTCACCACATACTGAAATTTCCAAATTGCTATCACATGTATGAACATTCATCTCAAAGAAACCTAGACCACAATTTGATTCCTTCCCAAAATGATGTAAAGTTGATGAAGCAATGCTAGGTTCAATTAATGAAACATCACAAGAACCCATACCTTCATGTAGCTGACCTAACATGGCTGGTTTGACAACCTCCATGGCGGTATATTCTTCAATCTTCAAGTGCTCTACATTTGTAGCTTCAATAGGTGAGTCTCTTTTATCCTTATCCTCATAGGGCTGAAAAGAACTTTTGAACATGTATTCTTTAGGGCTGCATATTGACTGATTTTTGTCCTCCTCATAATTACTTGTAGACTGTGACTCATATACAAGTACTTCTTCTTTCTTCTCTAAACTTTCTTTATTGATAACTTCTGATTTCTCTAACTCATCCCTCAATTTTTTAAGTGCAACCACTATCTATTGTTGAAAAGTTTGCAGCACCTGCAAAAAGTTTTCCCATGATTGATCATGCTTCTTTGGTTTCCTCTCTTGTTTGCTTTTCTTCTCTTGCTTTTCTTCTTATCCTTCCAATAATCCATATAGCAACCGAAGGAGAGATCATTTCTAACCTCTTGCGGTAGTGTATTGTATTCACCATAGGCAACCATTATATCATCAATAACATGAGTTGTCATTACTCCAAACACACTAGCAAGATCAAGGCTTTGATACCACCAAAATATCCCAACCAATCTGTATGCAATTTTTTCTGAATTTTTGCAATACAAAATGATGCCCTAATTTTCTGATTTTTAACTTTTGCTTAAACCCTAGTTGCTGATAAAAATCTCTGAGTTTACACATGCATTAGCAGCAGCATTCAATCTTCCCAATAACATCAAAACTCATAGCATATTTGTTTAATCATGAACAAGTATGAAACCAACACAATAGATCACCAAGACATCCACCATCACATGCCAAAATTCTTTTATTCAAATGTCCAGTTTGCTGCTACAAATCAGACCCATCTATTGATGCAATTACACAATGAAATGGGCTCCAAACATGCCCAACAACATATAGAAGTTTACTGATATGAAGAAACCCCAGACTATGCAATGAAAATGATCTCCTACTCTATCCCTAGATGGGCGAATAGCTCCAACTCACACCAATGCAAATGAAATGTAAATATTTGATAAAAAATGACTTCAAACCCTACCCCCAAGGGTGCATTGGCCTGTTGGTCTGATTATAGGGTTTGCAACCCTTGAAAATCTGAAGAATACCTTCCAACTTGCCCAAATTCGCCCCTCCAAACTAGTTGCCTATGCTGATGCAAAATCTGAGTATGAAACTATCAAAAATCTCCATTGAAGCACATGTAAACCTCAATTATGAAGTCCTCCATTGAAGAGCTAGGTTTTCGTCCAACTCCTATATTCTTAAGGGTTTTCGTCCTTAGCATATTCACCAAAGGGAAAATCAGAAAAGCAGAGATAATTCGCTGATGTCTAAATGCCTCCAAATGACCTTGTATTTATATCAATCCTCTTTATGCCTCCCAATCTGGCCGACCCAACTTGGGCGCCAATTTTGCAATTTAAAATGATTTTTTTAATTTATTTTTTATTCTTTCTTTTGGGCGCCAACTTGTCTTTTAAATTTTATTTTACTTTTATATTATTTTTTCACCTTATTCCTCCAAAAAGAGGCCACCCAAGCCCATATAAAACTATATAAAATATTTTGCCTTCTCCAAAATTCATGATAAGTCAATTAAACCCTTTTTCCATCATCTCCACACCAAATAAAAATTGTTTAGGCCAAAAAGAATATTTTTCTATTTTTCCAAGGCCCCAAAATTCAAAAATAATAAAATATTATTTTTGCTTAATTTTTCCTTGTTCGCCTTGACAAGAGACATTACAGCCTACAAGTCATTTAATTGAAATTGTTCACAGGCCTACAGGCTTGAATTTATAACTATGAAAATTCAATACTTTTAGGCCTAACCATAGAAAGGAATCAAAGGATATTAAACTGTGAAAATTACAGCCTGCATAGACAGGAATACAATGAACATTATGAAAAAAAAAAGGTTTGAAACATTGAAAGTGACTGCTCTTCATTTTGAAGTCACACACAGATTACATTTTTGCATTTTCTACAATTTTTGAAATACAATTGTTTGAAAGTGACTGCGATGAAATTTTCAAATTTCTATATAAAATCATTTGAAAGTGACTGAGATAAAAGCCAAAGAGAACATGTGTATTTACATGTCCTAAGTCACTGCCACTCGTGTGCCTTAAGTCATTGCCAATCATCACCAGAAATGCCAAAAAAACCTTGTGTATTTGCATACCAAAAATGCAAAAAACACAGTATTTTAACTATAGGCAGCTAAAACGATTTTACACGCCATTCAAAGAGTTCTAATGATTTTTTTGAGTTTTGGACCAGAAAACATTGTCAGTTTTTGAAAAAAGCACCAGTGAGTTTTTTGGTGAGTTACTTGCCGCAGGTTTTGACTTGCGAGTTTTGCAAGTACTTTGCAAGTTTTGCATCCATGGACATATAAAATGTTTGAACTATAACAAAGTGATAATCAAATTAGACTTGTGTGTTCTCTACATGCATCACATTCTTTTTTGTGCGTGCAATTATGTTTTCTTTTTCTTTTTTTGGTCAAATCTGTGCGAGTCCCAAGTCCAAGTCAAATATTTGGGCCGTTGAGTCTATGTTTTCAAACTCTGGTTGGTACAACACTAATCAAGAAGGACACCTAATTAGAATGGTCAAGGCAAGTTGAGAACACTCTCATCTTCAAGAAGTTGTGGTTTGGCATTTATAATGGACACACAAAACCCACTAAACCAACAACAAATGAAGAAAAATAAACTTAGAAACACAATAATTATGAGGCATCAGCCTTGAAAAGAGCTTCAGTTGGTGAACTGCATCATAGCACTCAGAACAAATCAAAATCAGTTAAAAATTTCTAAAAATCTGAACAAAGTCCATACTGGGACTCATTCGCCACCCTGGGCGAATCAGTCCCTTCTGACCCCTGAAACAGCATTTTCCAGAACTCAGCAATCTGTTTTTAATCTTCTGTTTGGTGCCTTAACCTACTTATATCAGTTGGTTGAGTTTCTGTAGCATGCATTTCATGATATTTAGCATAAATTAGCTCATTCCATGCATTGTTCAAATTCAAATTAAAAACATTAGAAACAACAATGAAAGCAATCACACAAGATAACACTAGATTTACATGGAAACCCTAGAGGGAAAAACCACAGTGAGAAAAGTTTCTTGGATCTACTTTTCAAATCCAACCTCACAAAAGGGTCCAACACACCATGGGAAGTACTAAACAACTTGAAGAATTTGTATGATTCACATTCAAAAAATGGTATTCATACAACTCAAGTTGAAGTTGTTCAACTTAAGCTGAAAAAGGCGATGTAATGAGTCTGGCTTCAGTAATCCAAGCAATCAAGCATGATGTTGAAGCTACTAGCGCTAAAATTGAGATATGTGAGTGTGTTTGAAAACCTTCATAAAAGCTCTTATAACCACTTATTAAACCTATTTGGACTCATTGTAAGCAAGAAATCAACTGAAGCCTCTCACTTTTGATCATTTAATTGAAAATATTGCTAAAAGAGAAAAGGCTTTTGGAAGGAAAACTGAAACCACGAGAGAATATTTGCTATGCAACTCAAAAAGGGAAATCCTTAAATAAGGTTTCATCTTCTAAGAATGAAGGAAATGATAGAAGCATAAAAGTCTCTAAAAGAGATTCAAGATAAGCTAACAAAGCCTACCTTGGGAGGGCATTCAAAAGAAGAAATTAATATTGCTTTTCATTCATAACCAATTTTCTTCAAACAAGCAGAAAACCTTGATGTGTGGAGAAAAGCAATGAAAGTTGAATATGATGCCTTCATCAAGAATGTACCTTGAGAGTTGACTGATCTTCCACTCAATTCTAAACCTATAGGTTGCAAGTGGGTCTTTCAAAACAAATACAAAGTAGATGACTCGCTTGACAAACACAAAGCAAGGCTTGTCACAAAGGGACACACTCAAAAAGAAAGGATAGACTATGAGGAGGCCTTTGCGCCTACAATGAAATGAACCACCATTCAGGTTTTGTTGGCTTTGGAAGAACTCAAATAGATGTGAAAATTGCTTTTCTAAACAATGATCTCAAATAATTTGTTTACATGACTCAGCCAAAAGGTTTTGCAATTGAAGGTCAAGAACATAAAGTGTGCAAGTTGGTAAAATTAATGTATGGTTTGAAACAAGTTCCATGAGCTTGTTATTAAAAGCACATTAAGCACCTCTTGAGCAAGAGCTTGTTATGAAAATCTCATTAAGCACTTTTTGAGCATGAGCTTCAAGTGTTTTGAATTTGAGGATGCAACTCATTTTATCAAGGCCATCAACAAAACAATTGTACACTGTACACTTAGTTGTATATGTGGATGATCTGTTCATAATAAGAAATAATGTAAGGTACACAAACAAAAGTCAAAGCAAAATTGATGAAAGGTTTTGAAATGTGTAATGTCCCCTAATTGGGAGTGCCCTAAATTTGCCCTAATTTCCTTAATTTAAATAACAAAGGGATTAGATAATATCTTTCCTCTAATTGAAACCCTGATTGAAGCCCTGCACACAGGTTAGAACCATTTACCATAATCAAACTGATTAGCGGATTAGAATCATTTATTACAATAATAATTATTAGCAGATTTCCATAATTAGATATTAATGAACTCATGGCCAAACATCAATTCAACCACAAAGTACTCTAACATCCTTGGAGGGTTCAATCATAGGGGGAGAGTGGGAGAATGCGGCTTGATGGATTGCCTTGGACCCTTTTTCCCTAGACCCAAGGGGATATACCATCACCCTTGGCCTCATGTGGCACATGCCATTCATATGAGGTGACCTATCTAGGACATGTCTCATCTGTTATCCCCTCATCTTGCCAATCATTTCCTTCTTCCTATGGTCTTGACCTCCTATGTTGTTCATCATGACGAAGGAGTGAGGTTCCAAAGGGTGCCCTGAAAATGCCATCTCTCCAAAGCCCAAAGGCAATAGCCTCTGTACCCCCTTGGCCTCCTAAGGCTCATTGGGTCCCCAATGGAGGCGACGTACCTAGGAGAGTGCCCCATCACCGTTTCCCCTTTGTAGTCTCCTTCCTCCCATCATGGTAGAGATATGTGTATAATAAACAATCAACTCCATATTTGCAAACAATCATATCAGAAATACATAATGAATCATAAGTTACAAGAAACAATATACACAAAACAATACATAATAAACCATAAGTTACAAGTAACAAGATGCATAAACCCCGATTATATTTAAGCAATACAGTAATCCCTCATATGGTTCCTACCACAGAAATACATTAACTTACAAATCTGTAATGCAACAGAAATAATATTACTTGCTGGCTGAAATGTGTTTTTCCCTGTTTTCAGTTTCTAAATCGCTGTCTATCTGCTTTTCAATCATCTCCTTTTATGCCTTGATTTATTAATAGTCATAACCCTTCGCTGACCAAAGGATATGACTTTTGGTATCTATTAAACCAATGGAAGGGTCGTAGCTTTTAGTGGTTAGTGATCGCTGGGATAATAATCAATGCATTCTTTAATTGCTACTCTTTGGTTTATCGCTAGTTTTCACAATCTCTCCTTTTAATATTATTTTCCCATGTATAGTCTGCAGCAGTCAGAATGATGATATTTAATTTATTTGCTAATGATTAAGGCACCCCTTTTTGTCTTATTCATTATCTTTGGCTGCTCCAATATAATCGCTGCCCTTTATACATTTATATCAATGTTTATTATTTTTATTATTATGATGTTTGCAAATAATATTAATTGTTCCATTCATTATGATAATTGTATTCTTGTGAATATTATTTTTGTTATTATGATATTTATAATTAGTAATATTAATAGTTCTATCCATTACGATAATTGCATTATAATTATAATATTATCTATGATAATTATAATTATAATAATATTTAAATTACAATTACTTATATTTATATTTTAATATTTATTTGCTTTTGTTATTCATATTTTAATATTTCATATTTGGTGTTACAATTTCGGGGGACACAACAAAATGACAAATTTGAGACATCTTCATTACTATTTGGGAATTGAAGTCATTCAAAAATTCAAGCATATTTTCATCACACAAGTATATTGGTGCAATTGTGAGCGATTTGGAATGGAAGACTATGAACTACTTAGCATGCCCATAGAACAAAATTCAAAATGGACATAAGATGATATTGCAAGATCTAAAGGTGGAACAAAGAATAGGCAATTCATTAGAAGTTTGATCTATGGAACCACGTCTAAATAGAAATTTATTTTCTTGTAGGTGTTCTCTCTAGATTCATGCAACAACCAAGAGAAAGCACCAGGTAGCAACGAAGACAGCCATTTGATATCTAAAGGGAACTCAAATTTCGAGCTCAAAACCTCCTAGGCAGAAGATTTCAAACAAATCAGATATTCAAATTCAAACTATGCAAGTGATTTTGAAGATGAGAAATCTACTTCAAGCTTCTTCATAAATTTGGGATCAATAATCATCACTTAGAAGTCAAAGAAGCAATTAGTGCCAGCTCTTTCTTCAGCAGAAGCAATATATATGGCAGCTTAGAAGCAACAATGGAAATATTGTGGCTTACATGGGTTATTAAGAATTTGTAGGAAAAAAAGGTTTCATCAACACCACTGATGGTCAACAACACTTATATGTTTAAGATGGCAAAAAATCCAAATTTTCACAACCAAACCAAGCACATTAACACCAAACGCTATTGATTTGGCATTATGTGAAAGATGGCAGTGCCAAATTGATCTATTATCCAACTACAAATCAACAAACCAATATCTTAACAAAAATTGCTTGGAAGAGAAAAAAAAATTAAAAATTAGAGCCATACTTGATCTCACTATTACCCTTGTGAATCAGGGGGTGAAATAAACAATTATGTAAATATTTTATGAATCCTTGGTGTCTTGTAGTATTTGAATTGTCATCCTAAAGATGGAGTAAACAATCATTTGAAGATGTACTAAAAGGTCACATTGTTGATCTATTTGTACATTGCTTCTCATTTCATGAATACAATTTTTGTTCTCTTCATTTCATTTTTCAATTTTAGTAGTCCAATTTCCTAGCTTGACACTCTTTGTTTCAATTAACCAGTTGTTCATTCAAGTTTTTACTAGTACTACATCAAGATCCTACTACACGATAAATAAAGCTAAATTATTTCTAAATAAAAATAATTCAGTCATGCATGGCCTCATGAGGCAAACATGACCCTTTGAGGAAATAATGTAGATCACATTCGATTTAGCCATAAAAGTTTGGCCATCCATAGCTGACTTAGTCTCAACTGCAATCTATTGATCTTGGATTTTAGCTAGGTCTTGCTCTATATACCCTGTCCATTTTACTACACAATTTGGTAGACTCCAAGATTATTTGTTGCAATGAACAATAATGCCAAAAGGTCCAAACTAAATATATTTCTTACTCAACTTAATTTTTAAACCAAAGCAACACACAAACACGTTCTACCAACTTTGCTAAAGTCCATCTCCAGTAATCACACATTGTAGCTAACTATTCCAACCATGCCTCCTACCTGTTGCTTGAGAATAGAAAGGTTTGTATCTATATCACTTGGCACTCCCAATGGTAGCAAAGGGGAGATACATACATCTTCAAAGGAAGACGCAAAATAGCATGGTTGAAATCCTAACTTTCCTAACAGAGATCTATTCAGAGTAGTTTGCCACAAGGAGATTTGATATTAGAAGGCAATACCTGGTGACTACATGCCCTTGTGGCAAAACCTGATATGACCTTCCAAATCATTAAATCTACCAAATCTAGACCCTAAAACTCTGTTGTATAATGTTATACAAGAAGCACTCTTGTAGATTTACTTGGCATAGTCCCCATATGGCATTCCTAGGACAAAAGACAAAAGATGATAATATATACACATTAACACAAACTCCATGTCATAGCTTAAGAATAAAAAATGATTCAAAAGTCAGCTTGATATTGACCATAATTAGTATTAGACTTGTCGCAGCATGGAAACAAAGGAAGCAACCAGAAAACAAAGAACTGTTAACTGAAAGAGGGCTCACTTCTAACAAGAAACATTTTCTTGTTAGGAACATCTCAAGATGGAATGTATTGACTACAAAATCACAGCCAAGTTATTAGGAGATATACGTTGACAGTAGAAACCAACTCTAGCTCAGAAACTTATATGGAAAAACAATCTTTTCTATTAAAAGTTCCTAAGATTTTTTTAATTTTTTTAAACGCCCAAACTTTCAATTATATTTCGGACAGTACTGATAGTAGGGCCATCATATCTGGCCTCCAAAACTGGCTATATAACAGTTTAGTTTTTGACAACACAAAAATGTACCATCTATTTGGGATTTTGACAACAGGTTAGAATGCTGCCCCAGAGACAGTAATATCTATTTAAGCTTTGTTTATGGATAAAATTAGCTCCTTTACTTGTGAAATAAGCCATTTTTTATTGATTTCTATAGCAGCTTGTAGAACTCAATATGGCCATAAGTCTTTAGAAGTTAACGGTTAACTTCACCCCCTACAGCGTATTTATCAAATCCTTGTGGATGTGGTTCAAACTGATAGAGACATTTTTCATTATTCTTTCTTTTTTCACTGTTTATTTGAAGTTCATTTCTCTGCAACCCACATCCCAGTCAACCTGCTCTGCTCAGCCCAACAATTAAAACTT
This sequence comes from Sequoia sempervirens, assembly GCA_007258455.2. Taxonomy (NCBI): domain Eukaryota; kingdom Viridiplantae; phylum Streptophyta; class Pinopsida; order Cupressales; family Cupressaceae; genus Sequoia; species Sequoia sempervirens. The sequence goes on from VDFB02073523.1 coordinate 9,512, forward strand.
AATATTTAATTTTCTTATGTGAATAAACAAATTACAAGTACACACTATTTTCCTAAAAAAAATTGAATCCCCAATTTTCAGTTTTTTCTTATGAATTTGCATTTTGAAACTTGTTAACTGTACCTATACATCAAATAAATATTTTATTTGTTTGTTACTTAAATGTTATGCTGCAGTAGACATATTATCATCGGTTGTAAGGTGTGGATTGGAGATGGAGCATGCAAAGCAAGTTAAGCATGTATTAACCCTGATGTGAAACTATCATGTCACCACTGTTGCTAAATACCTATTACAGTTACTTTACACCAAACATATAATTGTTAATTGAAAAATACATCGATGAAAATGACTACAGAAGGTTAAGTGTTAAGAAGCAATCTTACTGTTTGGTTTTCTTCTGATGGCCCAGATTGTACTTAATCATTACTTTTATCTTCAAGGACTGGAGTGAACTTGTGCTATCTTATAGGCTTACTTCACAGGCCTGTACGGGCACCCGGAGGAAAGGGAAAAAATTCAAATTTCATCTTAATCGAATGCAAATTGCTAAGGATCAAGATATAAAGCAGTATTGCTAAGTTACTGAATCAGAATTTGAATTGGGTACATGGGTACATGGGTCCATGGGTATAGCAAAATTTTCTTTGGGGGGTTTGTGGGGTGGGTACAACCGTACCAAATAAATATAAAAATCAAAAATATATACATATTTGTAGCCTAAAAACATAAATTAAGCTAAGAATATCATACATCAAGCATATGTTAAACAAAACTGCCATAAATAGTACAAATTTAAAATACAATATACTAATTGAATATCAAGCCGTCCAACTTAAATATCGTGATAGATATTCAGAAATTGAATCAATTTATTATTTAGATTGTATGAAAAGTATAACAATATTTGGAAGTTATTTACAATTTAAAATATTTAATTTTAAAATCATAGATTCATATTATTAAATTTACATTATGATAAACTTTAATAATAAATCATTTGTAGAATTGTAAGAATATAAATATATAAATTTATACTGGACTTTTATTTCTATATTAATATTTAGAAAACAATATACAAATGTAAAAAATTTAAAAACAGTTTATAAATGTTAAAAACGGTATATAAATATAACCATAATTAGAATATTAAAAACAGAATTTGTGGCACAGGCAGAGATGCTAGAATTGGCATTGCTACTTGAGCACTAAAATTAAAAAAATCTATCATAGGTAGGCACCTGTGAACGGAGTGGAGAGACAAAGAGTAGGAAGTACAAGAGATTAGGATTGGGGGAGTAACAACACAAATCTACTTTGATTTGGATCAAACTAATAAATGCCCAGAGGCGTTGAATGGAAGAAGAAATTTGAGATGCCATATTTATAAAAGTCAAAGTTTCAGGTCTCTAGCATCATTGTTTCCAAGGAGGAACGTCAAACTAGGGACTGTAATTAACCCCACTAGGTATTTAACATTGAATTTAGCATGATATATAAATGTGTTAGCCCTAAGTTCAATCCTAGGCAAATAGTGAGCATTTTTCTTGCAAGTGTTTTTCAAGCATATGAAAAGCAAAATAATGTAGTCGTTTATGGACATTTAGGGCTTTCTTTGTCACAAAATTAAAAAATTCATTCAAAAATCTGCCGAAACTAACCTAGATTCAAATTAGGTTCAGGTTAAATCACCAACTAAAAAAATCCAAAACCTTCCCCGATTCCACATGCGATTCATAGCAGTACCCAATTCTGGTATCACTCGTACCTGGATACGGAACTACATCTAGTCAATTTGGTAACATAGCAGTATTGTTGTAACATTTTCTTTTTGATCTCTGAGATTGTAATTAATCATTGCTCTTAATTATTGTAATTAAGGACTATAGAGTGAACTTATACAATCTTACAAACCTATTTGATAGCCCCGTAAAAAAGTTGCATATAAAGAAGAAACAAGAAAAATCACTTTAATCAAATGAGATATGCTGAGGATTAAGATATAAAATGCATCTTCAACAATAACAGAAAAGGATTAAAAAAGCATACAATTCATTGTCAAAAAGTAAATATAACTCAACGTTTAAACATCCTATAGACACTATTATGTATGATATAACTCTTTGCAGTTCAATAAACAGAATTGAAGAAAGAAAGTAGACAATTAGAATCCTAAAATGCCACAATATTCTGGAGATGATTTGGGTGATTTCCACCTACATGTCAACTTCATTAAAAGTAGTTAGCAAAGCAAATGTGTTCTGTGAATCTTTAAGACGTGTAGCCACCCGTTTGCGTAGCCTTGTCATGGGCACCTGCAAGTAATCATCACCAGTGCACTTATCAAAAGCATTAAAATCAAAATGAGTCTATCTTTACAGTTTAAAGCTGAGCATAATGAATATTTTATGTAAGTTGAAGCATACTGCTAGATCTGTAAAATGCATAAACACTTACCCTTCTTTCCCTGTCCTTTGGAGGAAGTTGCAGTTCCAAAGAAGAAGCCTTAGGAGGTGGGGCTGCAGGAGTAGCCACTTTGTCTTTTGGGGCTTCCTCTGCAGGTGCTGCAGGTGGAGGCTTAGCTTTTTTAACATCTGCCGGTGGTAAATCCTGAGAAGACTGTGGTGATGACTTTTCCTTCTCTACTACAGGCTTTGCTCCATCTGCTGACGTCGAAATAACAGCCACCTTTGTTCCTGGTACAACCGTATCCCCCTCCTTGGCTATAAACTGCCAAACACTAAAATTGTAATACCTGAGGCATATGACTCTTTTTTCAATGTAAAGCATAATGATGTAACATTTACTACTAAACTGTCAGATATTTTAAAAGAGTTGATCTAAAACATACCTTTTCAATGTAACCTGCTTGAGGGCTAGTAACATCAACAGTCACCTGCCATGGAACAACAAATTCTATAATGTTGTTATTTAACAAGTTTTATGCCATGTGAAAACTTCCATGGTGGTTCTAGCTGAATCCCAAACTGTTTTTCATAAAGAGATTCAAAACGAAAAAAAATAATAATAATTAACATGCCTTGTCAGTCTCAACTTGAGCTATGGCCTCATCCATCTCAACTCTATCTCCTGGTTCTATTGCACATAAAACAGGGTAACTCAAATCAACCAGGATGTTACCAAATAAAACATGGTAACTCAATTCCACCGGGATAAGAAATCACTTATTAAGTTAAAATTAGGTAACAACAGAAAAAAGAAAAATCTTAGTTAAGATGGCATACTCTTGAGAAAAGTTGCAAGAGTCCCATCACTGACTGATTCACCCATGAATGGCACAACAGCCTCAACAAGTTCACCTTCAATATAAAGTGGATTTGCTTTGGCTTAGCAACAAGAGGAAAGTTCATGCAAATAACTGCAAGCTGATGAATCAGGAAAGTAAGAAAGGAGAAGCATTACAAAATATTATAGTATGTCTTACCTTTATCTGATGCAAATGACCTAGTCCATGCTTGATATGGAAAACTTTTATAAAGGCCATTATATGATACCCTGCAATTTCCAATTAAGAATGCAAAATTAGAAACATTGCTTGCATTGCAAGATGAAAAACATAGCTAGTTGATTTATTAAGAATATTTGACTAAGTGACATAACAAACATAGATTGCTAGACCTTAAGCTTCCATTTTATACTTGGCTTTGGCAAGCCAGAACCTACCACAAGCGGACTAGTAAAGATTATTATCCGGAATGTTGCACATTAATAATGATCATGTTGCCCAAATTCTATGTTACTTTCAGAGTACATGTATATATGAATATTAGCCTTTATAACATTTGCTTGCCTACCTGATATCTTTTCTACTAGCACAACCATCTGGATAGCACCAAAATAAAATTAGTAAATGTATTATCAATACAAATCATGAAAATTTAGATCAATCATATTAATGAAGCAAGGAAAGCATGCACACTCCTACCCAATATTGCATAGGAAGTAATACTTCGAACCTGTTCATGTCCTGCTACTAGAAGTGTTGACTGCAGTTAAACCATTTCAATGCAATCAGTGGGAAATAATATAAAGCAAAAAAAATACATTTTTACTTCAAAGTGTCACCGACAGGAAATAAGACTGTAGTAGTCTAGCAATAGATAAAATATTTTTTTATTTCATAAATAGTTTACACAACCAGTCAATAAAATCACCAAAACCCAAACATGATCAAAACCTGCCTGCAAATCCCCGTATAATATAATGTCCCTTTTTCCAAAATTAAGCCAAGTCGAAACCTAATACGCCCATCATACATTTTCCATAGGTTTTGCGAATTTTGCACTAAGGAAATGGGATTAAAATTATAATAAAGAGAGCCTCAAGTAAAGTGAGACTATAAAATAAGGTCTCTTATAATTAAAGTTTATTTCAAATAATTCCTCTCAAATATCAATCAAGGGTTATTAAGGAAATTTGAAGAGTTAAATCTTTTGGAAGAAAATTCTATTAAGAGAGGCCAAGCAAGGAGAAGGAGGGATATTGATAAACCATTCTATTTTCTGATTTCTACTCCTTGTTGAAGCATTGGACTTTAGTTCAATTAACCTAAGGACGAAATGTCGAAAACCCTCTAGATCTGGAATTGAAGGATAAAACCCTCTAGATCTGGAATTGAAGGACGAAAACCCACATTTCCTTAGAGTGATTTCACACAGAGATCACCATTGTGCAGATTTGAATGATATAGTAGATACTGCCTTGTCTTTAGAAATATGAATTGCAGCTTTAGTAATCAAATCAGATTCTTATTTATCCTTCTTGTTGTTTGTTAGTTTCTACCATACAATATAGAAGATGGGTATTTGGTCAAATTAGAAGTGCAGCCAATTTAATATACTTTTTGTTACCCTTTTACCTGGCCATTTCATATCCTATGACTGCTGTACCTATTCCAATCTGCTGAGGTCTTGAAGGCATTAAATTAATTGGCACTGCTGTTGTTTAGGGGACAAAATCTAACAAATACTGACATAGCATTTTGTTGTTGGCATATTTTATGATATCTCCCTGCCTTTGATATTTTAATAGCAACTATAATTGCTTGGCGTACCACATGAAGACTAATCACAGCCTTGAAAGGGTTTGATAAACTTTGAAAGAAAGGCAGTTTATTTTTGTTTGCTACCAATACATGATTTAAAGGTGATCACAGCATATTGAGGTTTGTAGCTGCTGTACGATGTCAAGTTGGGGTTAAGCCTGCTGAATCCTTACCTAGCATGATATATATTTTGCTGCAAATAAAAAGAGAGATATATTCCAGAAAATTGAAAAATATCAGAAAGGTTTCAAGGGATATTTGTATTCAAGTGCAACATTTCATATTCTCCTCCTATTGCCAATTGTGTATGCCATAATTTAAGTCTGCAGTTCATTAAACGTTTAAAGGTCTAGGCAAGTTGAAGGTTTAATGGTGGACCTAACAATTGTCTCATGATATTCCAAAGAGATTTTTCGGCAACTTCCTGGCAGATTTATTTCAGAATCTAGCCACTCAAATACATAAATTCAACCCCAACAGACCTGTATAATCAATGATTTTGTGCTGATCATTATATGTAAATCAAATAATATAAAATATTACACCTGGGATATTGCATATAACAAGCCATATTATAATTAACAAATTCTACTTACTGTGATAGTGCACTAATAGTGCCATTTTGGCATTTAAAGGCCGCATAAACACTGTAATTTATGGGGAAAGACATTCCAATTGACTCAATCACTCTGATGTAATATATGAAACATTTCTTTTCAAAAATCTCCATCCTAAAAACACAACTGATATCTTTGCATCTGTAATCAGTGTTCACCCTTTAAAACAGATCTCATGAATGCAAATCATGTTTAAATTGATGTGTCGCAGCATTTTCAGGGTTTTCAGCATTACAGTGGAAATGGGTAGTTTGGCTCTAGAAGTTGTTTTCTCTAATCCACAAGAAGTATATTTCTAAAGCCCCATCATTGGATAGATTTCCTAGGTCCGAAAGTATAAGGAATGAACCCTAAAATACTGCTCCAATTTACCTGTCTACAATGATCAGGTAGTGAAGTGTGGAATGCAGGATATCATTCGACCAAGAAACCATGTTCAAGGGGCATCTCTTTTGTCTGAATTCACCCGAGCACTTAATCACCTGGCCACATAATCAGCCAGAGAGCAATCTTGTCGGATTTGAACTATAGTCATAATCGTTGCACTCGTTCCAGCCTTACCCCATTACTCAAAATAAATTAAAAGAAAAAGAAAATAGTTTGCTGCATGATCAACTAGAAAACAGTCCCAGTTATAACCTAAGTCGTCATCACTGCAATTAACAACAGAATTTAGGGTAAAAAATCTATGGGTTGTGTTAGCGGGAATTCATATCACTTGTGTTAGATGCCCTTGTTTTGAAATGGGTATTCTTCTAATAATAGACAAAGTGTAAGGTAGAGAGATCACATCAAAAACATTCGAAAAAATAAAAAACACCATTGTAGGTATCGTGTGGTTAAAGAAGGTGATTTCTGTTCTGGAAATCAAAGAGCTGCATGATTCAAACGAATGCATAGATTGCAATATAAATTCGAAAACATTTGATACTGACATTAATCCCAAAAACACAATGGAGAGAGGAAGACAAATCTTAAAAAAGCCAACCAGTATCTTTGGTCTTGATATATTTGTCATCAGGGGCTTCAATCTGGATGCTCTACTGAGTCTGATTGCTAACAAAGTCGCCATGGCTGCCCTGCAATTCAGAAAAGAAAAACACACATACCACCTCGGAAAATCGTCTGCGTCTGGATCTCTCGAATTATTTAAAATCCCAGGTCAAGAATGGGTTTCAATAATGCACATGTTCCCACGGGTTTATGGAGAAATTCGTGCTAATTGCGAAAGCAGTGCTTTATGTGGGTCCAAATAGGACTTTGAAAAAGTAGGGTCTCTATTATCACGGGTCCAAGTTTTCCATTGAATTCCCTTACGAATTAGGTATAATACGAGTAGATTGATATGAAAAATGCTTCAGTAGGGTATAGACAAGGATTTGATTATCCATCAACTTATGAAATGGCATTCTTCATAGAATGGTTTATGGGATCATCAATCATATAGGTCATTACAACCATTCAAAGATCTATAGGTTTTTTTTTTTTTTTAAATGATGATAGAAGGTTTGGTTGTTTTTTGATAGTTTTATTATAGAGTTAATTTTTTATGTATCTTTAAAGTCGGTTTGGCTCTTCTTGTATCTTAGGCATTTAGAAATGTAATGTTCCTCCATTTTTGTTACTCATGTGGTGCAAACAAATGCAAACTCTTTCATTCTTCTTGCGTGTCATCCATCTACTTGTCTCACATCTAAGATTATGGGACCTAGCCCACAAAGATCTGTCATCTCCATTTGATTTCAACCATTATATAAACTTTTCACAATGCTTGTACGACAAGTTACACATTATAGTATAATATTGTTGTTTTAAACTTATTTTCTTCCTCCACATCACTCCTCTAAACTTTCCACACATAATTTTTTTTGTCTTTATTTAGGCTTGGGCATTCATTTAAGTTGATATTTCATTCATTCATCCATTTTTTTATTATGTTTCATCCATGTTTTTCTTCTTTACAAACAACTCTTCATCTCTTTCAACCTTGTGTCATGTGTCAATCTTTGTGTTTTGTATATTTTTCAAGTAACATAGTAAACTAGTCATAGCAATTGCTTCTAAAGGGAGAGTTCATGTCTCTATAAGGATAGTTTCATATGGAATTGAAGCATTAACTATGAAATTATTAGTGACTATATGTTTTTGGATCCTTTTTCTTGTCCCCATTTAAAACACAACACTACATTGGCATGTACCTCATAGCCACATAACGCAACCAATGACACAAGTAAACCAAATTGAACCTTGGTGATCTTCTAATCCGACAACTCAACATTCTTGCACCTATTTTGAAGTATATAAAGATATACCCATCCTTCTTGCATCATTTTTGTCCTGCATATGTTTATATAAAAATCTAATGTGAAATTTGAGTTTAAGATACTCGTACTCTTACACCACATTAAGAAACTCTCCTTCAAACTAAAATTCGAGATGTTTCTTCATCCTTTTCATAGAGAAATTCGTAAATTTGGTTGTCAATATTCACCTACATCCTTTGCACCTTTACAAGAGACCTCTAAAGCCCATGAGTGGTCTCTCGAACCTTAGGTTGTATTTGTCACTAGAATTAGTTCATCATCATTGTGCGAACCCCAATCCTAATACCTGCAAATCAATAAGAACAAACACATTCGATTAGAAATTGCAAGCAAGAACAAGGATTCCTCATGAAATCCATTAACATAGCTCAAATTAGGAAAAACAATGAAGAACGCAATGAAAACACCAAAATAAATATTGAATCCTAATTAAGCTAGCAAACTTATGATCCCATGGGGGAATTGGTGCCAATTTGATGTGAAAATTGGCCATTTCCCAACTCCTATGATGCAATATTGATGTATGTTGATGATGATTGATGAGTGATCCACTTTGTTGATGTTTGATGAGAGCTCCAAGCTAAAAACCTGCATAACCTAGCTAAGAACTCAATGATATTTGATGGAAATGGCTAAATATTTTAGCATAATAACTTTGCATAATTTGTGGATGATCAAATGAGGAGAGGAGCTCTTCATTTATAGATGAGATTGAAGGATGAATGTCCAAAATTGAGCAATGTGGGACTAACATTCAACCAATGGCAAGATGCCATTTGTCGACTTGTGAATGGATGGAGGATGTGCAAGTTTTGAGGATTGTGCCAATAAATACTTATTTTTGAATTTTGAATTTTGTTGAAATGACTTGTATGAGGGAAGAAAGAATGCATTGAATGCCACTTGGCTCAAGGCAAAGGACATGTAAGATAGAGTAAATGTTTTGTTGGATGTACATGTCAACTTAGATTTTTTAATTCAAACTTGAAGGATATTCCAAAAAGATGTCATGTTGAGGAAAATAAAGATTTAATAAATTAATTAAATATATTTTCATGAGCAAGTGGTAAATGTTAGAGGATGGGACATGATAAGAGATTAAATTAATCAAGGCTAATTAATTTAATGAAGGGGATTAAATGATGTGGCAAATTTGACTTGAATTTATGGATTAATTTAAATCAAATAGGAGAAGAATGTGACAAAGAATTAATTAAATAAAGATTTTGATTTATTTAATTAAAAGAGATGATGTTAGATTAAACCAAATAAGGTTTTAATTTATTTAATTTAATAGGCCGACTTTAGAGATTTAATTAAATAAAATTAACTATTTAATTAAATGGGAATAATTAGATCAGATTGATTTACTTAACAAAAAAGGATGACTTAATTAGATAAAATGATTTATTTAATTAAGGGAAGGAAATTGATGAATTTAATCAGATAAGGAGATTTGATTAAATGGTTAGACCGAGGGATGATTCGGGATGAAATGATGTTAGTAGTCGGGATCAGATATACAATGTCAATAGGTACATTTTACGTGTCTACATTTTGCCCCTCTTTGAAGCAATGCACTTGTTGCGTTGGTTCAAAGAATAAACAATCTCGATCAAAGTAAAAAAAAATTGTTATTTAAAATTTTTGCCCCATTGCTGCCCGGCGAGAGAAAACATGTCATTATATTGCCCCCTCGAGAGATTGGACAAAATTTTCAATTTTTGGGTGATCTCGAGAAAAAAAAGAGGACAAGGTGCCCGACAAGTCCGAAAAGGCTCCAAGAGGCCAAAAACGTGTCTAAACGCAATAAAACGATATAAAACATGCCTCAACTAGACAAAAATAGGTTCAAGGGTCCAAAACCCTAGCAGGATAGCTAATCAGGGTGAAAAAGGCCCTAATTTTGAAGCTTAAAAAGGCTTTGAAGGGTCACTTTCAATTCATTTTCACATAGCCATCTAGCAACCTAAGATTTGAGCTCTGACCTCCCAACGATATGGCACAACAACAGCTTTCGATGCACATTTTTTATCGAGTTTGGACGTACCAGTGGCCACCCGGCATTGGGGCACCAGTAAGTGACACTTACTTGAGCTTCATTTTTCATTTTTAGCCTTCATTTAATGCATTCAAAGTCAGTCCTTTTGCAATGACACTATATAGCGCCGCTCATAAATCAAATTGCGCCGCTCAGTGTCAAATTGCGTTGCGGCGGTGCAGTTTGGAGTTTGAAAAAAAACTCCAAACTGCAACACTTAGTTCATGCTTGGCGGGGTGATTTACAAACTACAACGCGGTTGTCCTGTTTCTTTTCAAAGTGTGTCGCTAGGAAGGGAAGTGCACCGTGGCGGTGCACTTTCGGCCTTTTGTGCCCTAGCGTTGGAGTTTGATTAAAAATCAAACTGTGACACCTTCACGAATTGTGACGCTGGAGTGGTTTCTTGGACGCCTAGCGAGGAATTTTTCAAAAACATTTAACATGATGACCCTTCCTAATGTAGGATGCGACGAGGGAGCTCTACTCCCGAGAGCACAGGTCATGGGATTTGTTCGATTACTTGCAAGACCTGAGCGACAAAGATCAGGACCGACTTCGAGACATGGGGCTATGGTATATCACCTACGCAGCGCCCATTCGCACTCACCTAGGGATGTTATTAGCGCTTGCTGAGAGATGGCACAGCAAGGCCTCTTCATTCCACCTTCCCACTGGCGAGGCCACCATCACCTTGGAGGACGTTTGGCGCATTCTGAGATTGTCAATTCATGGTCGGTGAGTCATTTTCAATATGGATGAGGGGTGGAATGCCTGCCATAAAGTCCTAGCCACAGAGGACATCATCATTTGTGAGGGGCAGATCGAGCTTGAGAGACACAAGGCCCTAGCACCTCCCTTCCGCTTGGTTGTTGCAGCAGTTATTTCGGGTTTCATTGCCCAAACCGATGAGGTCAATACTTCAGTCCTAGTTGGGGACTCTGCTAGGAGCGTATGGTTCGCGAAAGACCAATTCATTTTGCTTGGGGGCTAGTCCTTCTAGCCTCTCTTTACAGGGATCTCCACAAGTATGTCTGCCTTGATGGTAGAGCACTCAGAGCAGGCGTGACTCTTCTTCACGTATGGGCATGGGAGCACATTGTTGTCCTTCGGCCACTGATTGTGATAGTTCTGATGATGCCAGACGATCCCCTCTTATGGTGCTATAGAGGTGGTGTGTCTCTTACACACACAAGTGAGCACAAGATCCCCTATTGGAGGAGGGTCCTCGACAAGATGCAGGTATTCACATGGCGACCATACCTTGGTCAGCTCGAATGGGATGATGATGCATATCAGATGTTGTTTGCTCGCCAAGACTGCTACATGCAGGGGCGAGATCATACAATGATTGAGAGATATCTGCCCGGGCGCGTGCAACGTTAATTTGGTGAGCCCCAGGATTGGCCAGATGACAATTATGTGGTCGTCTTCGCCCGCACCATGTCACAGGTTTCATGGGGGCGATACATTCCTACCTCAGCGGCTATCGACAATTTCAGATAGTTGGTGGCTCGGCCATGGGCCTATGATCAGGGGCCTACAAATCTAGGTGTGACACAGGCATATAGGGATTGGTTTTGACCTCCCCTACGTTTGACAATTCCAAGAGTAGTCCCCGATCGACAAAGAGTGAGAGGCAGAGGGGGAGGACGAGGACAGAGGGATGGTGCACGGCAAGAGTAGTCGGTCGGGCCTCAAGTTCAGCCCGATGTACATATGCAGGACCAGCAGCAGGTGCCATCAGGTGTACCACCACAAGTTGAGGATCAGCCTCAGGTACAACCTCCATGAGCATAGCCAGCAAAGCAGGTGGATCCCCGAGATGCATTGATTGCGCAGTTGCAGGCCCAGGTCTAGGCCGTGACAGCTGAGAAGGATCAGGCTAGGATCGAGATAGGTCAGCTCAGGGCCAAGAGGGATCAGGTCATATAGCAGAGACATGTCGCAGATTTACAGGAAGCCATAGAGCTAGGCCGGAGATAGCAGTTAGAGAGCATGGCAGCCTCCTCCCAGAGTACAATGTATGTTCGGTCTTACAGGGATGTCATTCGAGAGGCCAAGTACTATCGGATGCATTATCATAAGGTCATTCCTAAAGCAGCACGGGTCTCAGAGTACTCGCAGTGGACCAGCCATAGACCAGCAGAGGGTCACGGTGACAGGGACGAGGGCAGCATACATGGGGGTAGACCCTGATCAAGATGATACTTTTTGTGCCTTATGGGCTCCTTTTTTATAGCCCAATGGGCCTTTTGTACTGATTGACATATATGTACAATGATCTAATTATTTGTACTATGACAGTTACCTTATTGATGATATATATATATATGAGTCGATGATGATTTTGATGTGATGTGGTGTCATTTATTTATGCATGTATGGATAATTCTATTTCTATATGTTTGTGCAATGATGTTATGGTGATATATGATGTATTTATGGATGCATTTATTTCTAATGATATATGCATTATGTAATGATTATGACTAACAGATCTATATTTTGTTGACTTATGATATGCAGATGTATTTATGTGATGTGTATATGTAATATGCAATATGCAAAATGATATGGAAATTACCTATGTTGTATATGCGAAATGATATGAATTCTGCTTATATATGAAATGATTATGGATGGATGTATGCTTTGCATGTAATGAATTTTTTATGTTTCTATTTATGCTTATAATGATGTGGAATGATTGATGCAATGAAATGTAAAAATGATTGTGATGCCATGGATGATTAATGCAATGTGAATGCAATGGTCGTGTTTTATATGATGATGCAAATGAGATGATTTTCTAAGATGCTTAGAATAAAAAATATTATTATCCTAAACATATTAAATGTATGTAATGTATGTGATGCATTTACTGTGATGTACTATATGCAGTAATATGATGATGTTCTATGTCAAATGAATGCAATGTGTGAGATGACCTTATGATGTTATGCAAGTATGTATGCAATGGATTATCTATAATGCTTATGTACCTATTATGTATGTTTATGCAATAGGTGATAATGTTTATGCAAATGTTTATGCACATGAATGTTATGCGATGATTATGTGATAAATGCAATGTGATACAATGCAATGGATGTGTTTATCTATGAAGAATGCTTATAATTCCATGTTTATATGATGGTGGAAATGCAATGCATGTGTTTTCTATATGATATGTTTATGCAATATGATAATGATTTGTGGATGCAGGATCGACGACAATGATGATGATGATCAACTGTCATAGTACCTTGTTAGCACAATAAGCAAGAAGGGATGAAAGAGCAGAAGTCACTTCAACAAGACACAAGATGATGAAAATGCAAATGATGATGATTACTTGCCGAGGAGTTGGGATTTTCAAAGGGCCAATTTCCTTATGTTTGATGACACATGTGGTACGATGCATCAAGGTATAGAAAACTAGGATGGCGTGGTACCTAGTGTGATGTACCTTGACTTGACAACCAGATAGGAGTATCCATGTTCACACCTAACATACGAAAACCTTGCTAGGATGCACTTTAGAAGTTTCAAACACCTCAGACCAAGACACAGAAAGGTATAACCTATCAATGCAATAGTCAACAAGCTGCCCAAAACCTCCTCCATACATACCTAACAAAGCAAGTATTCGCCAAGGTTATATTACAAGAACATCTAACAAGCACAGCAGACAAAATATAGTGATCGTTAACCCCCATTCCTATTTCTCTAAATCCTCTTGTTCGGATATCATCAAGAAGTCCTTTGAATGAGTGCAATAAGATAAGTCAAAAGATAAAGACAAAGTAAACAAACAAGTTGATGTTATTCAATACCACTAACCAAAAGAGGATGTGTTTTCAAGGATAAGAACCAAAACTATTGCCAAAAGATAATGCCCATTGTAGGAAGGATTCATCCTAAGACATGTTAGTGGATGGTGACATGTCATTTCATTTATCCGAAGCATTCTTTCAAATGATTTATATGGGACCAAATGGATGATGAGTTATCGACACAAAGAGTTGACCATCTTGTTTACGTACTGACTTAGACCTAAGACTTAACATTTTGAGTTTTCACTTTTAACCTGCTAGACTTGTTTCCAATTGTCTTACCAAAGATTGAGGATGACGATCGTTTATTATGAATGATGTTATTGCGGGTGTAAGCGAGATGAGACAGATGAATTTTTTTGAATATTTGGATGTTTTTGATCTTTTTGAGATGTTTTGAGGCTATTTTTTGTATTTTTGAGATTTTGCAAATGTTTTGATTTTGTGATTTTCCAATGTTTTGGGGTTTTCTGAGATTTTGACCAAGAGACTAATCTAAAGACCTATCCTAGGGGCCTCAGGGGCTAATCAACAGATGAGCCTTGCTTACATTATACACGCAGAGACCACGTAGTTTGACTGACAAGCCGATCGATTTATAGATGATGATATACATGATGAGATGTCGGTTTATTATGACGGACGCCTAAAAGGACTGACCTAGGTGTTTCAGGGGATGATCAAAGATCAACCTTGCCTACGTTCAAGGCTCAGAGACCCGTAGTTTGACAAGACAACTTTGTTTTTGGCTTTTTGACTGACTTTTTGACCTATTGTTGGGATTTTGATATGTTTTGGTGTTTTTGGATTTTTTGATTTTTTGAATTTTCTGATTTAAGGACTTTAAGATCATACATGAATCCGATCCGATAAGAACATGCCCCCAGCGTGATGCAATAGACTACTTCAATAAAGGCAGGATAAACTAACCTTGAGGATGGGCTAAGTAGTACCAGGAGGGATCGTGATATGAAAACTAAACCAAGCTATGATATAGATGCGGGTGGGTGAGTGATGGATGGAGACCCAAATGTGATGGATGGTGGAAGCGTAATAGTTGGATGATGTAGAACAAGCCGTAAAATATTTTGGTGGATGGAAAGTGATTATTTACACAAGGTGCATGTTTGTGAGGTTTTCACCAAGATACCTGCCCAAAGTGCCACCAAAGTGGTTTTCACTAGAGGATGATTTTTATCTTTACTATTTTAAATCCTTATTCTGATTTTTTTGGATTTCTTGCTTTTTTTAATTTCTTTTGTTGTTACCAAGACACCTGTTTGTCAGTTTTCGCCGAAGTAACCATTTTTTCAAGACATTTTTTGGTTTTTTGGATTTTTTGGTTCTATACCTTGAAATATTTAGACATAAAACTTTTTGAGATGAAAGTTATTCATGGGCTCTTGCAAAGGTTCCCCTTCAGGTGTTGATAACTGATATGCCCCTGACTTGTAACTTTTTGTGATAACGAATGGTCCCAACCAATTAGGTTCAAATTTGCCTTTGCTGCTTGGGTTTGGGACATTCTTTTGATTCTCCTTTAATACCAATTATTTGACTTGAAAAGTCTTGCTTTTGATTTTCTTATTATAGCTCATTTTGAGTTTATTCTGATAGACTTGCAAATGATTCAAAGCATCTATACGTCGTGCATCCAGTAGTTCCAGCTCATTTAATCTTGATATTTTGTACTCTTCATCTGTGATGAGGTTTTGCAGTGATATCTTGAGTGATGGAAGCTTGATCTCAATGGAGAGTATTGCTTCTAATCCGTAGACCAGGGAGAAAGGGGTGGCACCGGTGAGTGTACGGATACTAGTTCGATAGGCCCAGAGGGTAGGATTAAGCTACAAATGCCAATCATGACCTGTGCCATTGACTATTTCTTGAGGATTTTCAAAATGGTTTTGTTTGTAGCTTATGTTTGGCCATTGCCTTGGGGATAGTATGGGGTGGAGAAGCGATGTTGGATTTTGAATTTTTTGCATAAGTCACAGACTTCCTAATTTTTGAATGGTGTCCCATTATTTGAGATAATGGCTTGTAGAACACCATAGCGGCAAATGAGATAGTTTAGGATGAACTTTGAAATCTGCTTCTCCATTATATACGTCATGGGTATGGCTTCCACCCACTTAGTAAAATACTTTGTGGCGGTTATGATGAATTTGTGGCCGTTAGATGAAGTGGGCCTGATTTTTCCAATGAGATCAAGTCCCCATTGCAAAAAGGGCCATGGTGTGACGATAAGATGAAGCTTTTAAGCTGGAGCATGGATGAGGTCCCCGTGTTGTTGAAATTGTAGACACCTTCTGACATAGTCATGTGCTTCTCGTTCCATTGTGGGCCAATAATACCCCATCCTCAGCAGTTTCTTGGCTATCGTCAGTCCACTCGAGTGTGAACCACAAATACCGTTATGTACTTCAGTTAGAGTGGCTAATGCCTCCTCAAAATTTAGGCAACGTAGTAGGGTTCCTTCTATGCTCCTACAATATAGGGTATCTCCTAGGATGATGAATTTGGATACCTTTTTTTACAAAGGTTCATTTTAGGTTTGAGGGTAAGTCGATGGGTATGACTCCTATTCGAAGGTATGTGTAAATTTCATGGTACCAAGGATCATTGGGACCAACAATTTCGCACACGAATTCTAATTTTGGTACCTTGAATGCAGGCACGAGAAGCTGCTTTATCAGGAATTCATATTTTGGAACATTGTGGGGGATATCCAATAAGGATCCAATAATTTCCATGGCATCTACTGCTCTATTGTTGGTTCTAGGAATCTGCTCAAATGTTATTTCAATGAAGGATTCTCTAAGAATTTCCACCAATTTCTTGTATGGAGTGAGCTTATCGTCCTTGGTCTGGTATTCATCATTTACTTGATTTATTATCAATTGAGAGTCTTTGTATACTTTGAGAGCTATAATGTTCCACTGCACTGTTGTTCTGAGACCTATGGTTAAATCTTCGTATTTTGCAATGTTATTGGTGCAGGGAAATGCTAGTTTGTAGGACCTTGGTATGCAATCCCCTTGTGGGGTGATAAAGAAGACCCCGACTCCTGATCCATGTTGCGTGTATGAGCCATCAAAGTACAATTTCCAGTGGTCAGCTATGTTGAGATTGAAAATAAATTAATCTGGAAACTCTAAGATGAGAGGATTCTCTGAATAGATTGGTGCTTCTACAAGCTAGTCTACGATGAATTGGCCTTTGATTGCCTTCCTCTCCACATATTCAATGTCGTATTCTAACAGTATCATTAACCATTTGGCCATTCTTCCCGTGATCATTTCTTTTGACAATAAGTATTTGAGAGGGTCACTTTTGGCGATGAGTTTTATTTTGTGTGCCAACATGTAATGTTTGAATTTTTGTGATGAAAACACTACTGCGAGGCATACTTTCTCAATGAATGAATAGTTTATCTCATGCCCAACCATTGTTCTACTGATGTAATAAATAGCCCTTTTTGTTCCATTTTCGTCATGTTGAGCTAGGAGAGCTCCAAGGGTTGTTGTTGTTGCTGATACGTATAGAATCAATGGTTTTCTTTGGATTGGTGGCAATAAGACTAGTGGTGTTAGTAGATATTCTTTAATTTTATTGAATGCCTCTTCACACTTGGTATCCCATTTGTATGCTACTCCCTTGTGGAGTAGGTGAGAGTATGGGTTATGTTTGTCTGCCAACTGTGCTATGAATCTTCAAATGGATTGGAGCCTGCCTTGGAGACCTCTCAATTGCTTTAATGTTTTTGGTGCCTCTATCTCGAGGATTGCTTTTACCTTTGTTGGATCTACCTCGATACCTCTCATTGACACTATATATCCTAGCAATTTTCCTGATTGTACGTCGAAGACACACTTCTTTGGGTTTAATCTGACCTTGTACTCCTCTAGCCTGTCAAAAATGGCACTAAGGGTTGCTATGTGATCTTTTCTCTTTCTGGACTTAGCTAGAATTTCATCAACATAATCTTCGACCATTTTATGAATCATGTCGTGGAATATCAATGTCATGGCCCTTTGGTATGTTGCTCCTGCGTTCTTTAAGTCGAATGGCATCATATTCTAGCAGTAGGTCCCCCATGGACAAGTGAAAGTTGTTTTATGTTGATCCTCTTTAGCTATCATGATCTGATTGTACCCTAAGAATCCGTCCATTAGTGACAAAATCACATGTCCATCTGTCATGTCTACTATCATGTCGATGTTTGGAAGTGGGAAGTCATCTTTTGGACATGCCTTATTCAAGTCTCTGAAGTATGTGCAAATTATGATGTTCCCATCGGGTTTTGAAACAGGTACCAAGTTTGACACCCATTCTGGATAATCTATCAGTTGGATGAATCTTGCATCTAATAGCTTTTTTAGCTCCATTTTGACTAATAAGGCGATATGAGGGTGCATTTTTTGAAGCTTTTATTTAATAGGCTTTGCTTCTGGATATATTACTAAGTGGTGTACCACGACCTTTGGATCAAGCCCAGGCATGTCAGCATAGCTTCATGCGAAGTTTATTTATGTTTCTCGTAGGAAGGCTGCTAGGAAATCTTGTTCTTCTAATAGTAATGATTCCACATAGAATGTGATATGCGGGGTTTCCTTTGTTCCTAGATTGACCAGATTGCATTTTTTTGCCAGGACTGTTGATTTTTCTTGATGAATAGCTCTAGAAGGAAAATTGAATCCCCCATCCTCGGGCACCTCGAAGAGGTTTTCACTGTTGGATGCGTCCTTTCTTTTTACATTTTTCTGGTCGGAGAGTGCCGCAGTGTGGTTTTCACTCAAGGACTTATTAATGATTCTTAATTTTTCACTTTTGTGAATAAGGGATTCAATCGTTTCCCCATAATAGGCATGTGTATCTAACTCAATTATGAACCCTGCTTTGTGATCCCCACATGGAATGTTATCCCGCTGTCCCATGAATTCCGAGAGTGCCTCATCATTTTCGGATGTATCAAGAACTAGTGGTCCTTGTTGGTTGTAGTTGATGAGTTGGGGATATACTAGGTGGATGTCACCTATTTTGGTGGTTTGATTCAAAAGATAGGGTACTAATCATGAAGAGAGAGGTGTCCTCAAATAGCCTAGGTAGATTGGGTGTGGGATCCTCATCATCACTACTACTACAGACGTCAGTTATGTCAAATGTAAAGTTATCTATGATGTGACCTATAGATACTGGTAGGCGTAGTTATGTTGTGGTTGCCTGAGGAGGATTATTAACCCTTCTAACTGGAGGACTTCGGCCATGTATGGTTATACTCGGAGGCGTACATCCAAGGCCAAGATTTGTTATTGTTCGCTTCTCCGGAATGATAGGTGTTATAAGCCCATTGTCATTTCTCCCAAGTCTTTGGTTTCTATCGAAGCCCATTGTGAGCATCATTTGTAGACCCTTGCTTATGTCATCCAATAGTAAATCAACTATTGTTCTCTCATCTTGGTATAGCATATGAGATGGATCTACTTCAATAACTTTTCGGCCAAGATCCCCCCAACTTGTAAAGTTGGGATAGTCCTTAAGAGACGTTTGGGATGTGGAGGCTTCATTTATTTGTGAACGTCCCCATGATCTAGGAGATTGTGGTAATTCTCCTACCACAAAAGCATTATTAGGGAGCTTGTAGTTTCCACAACTGTTATCTTGGATGATGACCTTAATGTCAGAGATGGTGGGGATGGCGGTAGTGGTGGGTGTCTCTATTGCAGAAGTGGATGCGAGAGTGGCAAGATCGATGTATGGTGTAGATGGACCCTCATCATTTTTTGGTACTTGGGGGATTTTATAGTACTTTTCTTCAAGGCTCTTGCAATAGGAGAAAGGTTTGGGATCTCCATGGATGGTGACTTCTTGTCCCTCATGTGTGAATTTCACACATTGATGGAAAGTTGATGCTACTGCTTTCATCGCATGAATCCATGGGTGTCGTAGGAGTATGTTATATGACAAGTCAAGGTCCAAGACCTGACAAGTGGTTTCCATAGTGGTGGGCCCTACTTGAATAGGGAGTTTGATCGTGCCTTGGGATAGTCTTTCTTGATCATCATATGCTCTTATTGTGATACCCTTTCCTTTGTTGATAGAATCCTCTAATATTTTCAATTGTTTGATGAGGTTGAGAGAACATATATTCAAGCCCGCATCTCCATCCACCAAGACCCTCTTGACTTTTCTTTTCTACACTATGACCTCTAAGTGGAGTGCGCGTTTGTGAGATGGTTGAGCGGGGAAATCCTGGTCAGAGAATGTGAGGAGATTTGGCGTAATGATATTTCTGACCATAGCTTGAAATTGTCCTACATCAAGATCCGCGGGGACAGTGGATGAAGCCAACGCTTCTTCTAGGATTTTCTTATGAGCCAATGAGATTTTTAGCAACTCCATGATGGAGATTTGCGCTGGCATTCTTTTGAGTTAATCTAGGACATTGTAGCCATTGGGGACAGATCTAGACACAGTGACTCTGTTTGGCTGGGATGATCCTGCAATGGTAACTTTTCTGCCTCTTGTGGTGACTCCACAATCAGCATGGGTGCCTTTGATGGTGATGACTGTGCAGTATTCATCTAGGGAGGTGATGATAGTTTCATAAATATGATTCATGTTTGTGTGGGTGCCCTTCCCTTTATCAGTGTTGTTATTATTATTCCCTTTTATTTTTGTGGTTAGGCATCAAATTCGTGTATATCTTAAGGTCTTGATTTCCTGTTGGTTGTTCCATGTTTATAATTCTTTTATCGATGAGATCTTGAATTACGTTTTTTAGTCTCATACAATTGTTCGTGGTATGGACTTTGATTTTATGGAATTCACAGAGTTGATTTTTATTATACCAAGGAGGTTTCACATCCGATTCTTGGTAATTCTCAAAGGTAGGAGCCTTGATGAGTTTTTTGTTTATCAACTTCATTATAACTTCAAGTGGTTCCCCCAAAGTAGTGTATTTTCGCTTGGGATAGCTCTTATTCCATTGGGGTGGTCCCCTTTGATCATTGAGATTGTTGTTTGGCTATTGTATTGTGTGATGATTGTTTTGGTGTTGGATTTGGATTTGTGGTGCGGGTGTATTTTGGCAAGGGGCACTAATGACCACCTTAGTATCGACAACACCATCATTAGTAACATTTTTGTTCCTTTCCCACGTGCGAGGTTTATTAATGTAATTGGAGGGCGGGAGGTTGTTTTATTGTTCGGGGTATGAAGTTGATCCTGCGGGTTGAGTCATAAGGGCTCATTCGATGTTGAGCGCCTTGGAGATCAACTAGTCATATGTGGTGATCCCTTGAACCTTGAGATGAAATTCCAAGAGGCTGTAAAGGTTGGATATGATGGTGCAGACTTGTTGTTCCTCCGGCATGGTCCATTTGCTCTGATTGGCCTTGGATCGCCATCGTTGTAGGAATGAAGTGAATGATTCACCCTTACCTTGTTTCAGAGCTGAGAGTTCTTCTAGACTAACATCCATTGCAATGTTGCATGCGTAGTTTTTAATGAATGCGTCTATAATTTCTTGGAATGTTCTAATGCCTGAAGGTAGGTGAGAGAACCATTCCATAGCGTGGCCAGCCAAATTCCTCAGGAATAACCGCATTAGATAAGTATCGTCATATGCAACTTCCATGCAATGAACCTGGAATTCCCTGATGTGATCTTCAGGGTTTCCCATCCCACAATATTTGTCAAACTTAGGGATTTCAAATCCCTTGGGGAATGGTTTCATCACAAGGCTCCTATCAAATGGATAGGGACATAAGTTGCTTGGTGTCTTTGTGGTTCGCCCTAATTGAAGATCAAGCACTTGTTGCAAGAGCAACCTGATTTGTTTCCTTACATCATTTTGCGGATCAGGGGGTGGGATGAAGGTGTTCTGGGGTGTTTCAATTGTGGGTTGGATGGGTGGGTTTTTTGGTGTGTTGTTTGATGGTATTCATATATTTTGTTGAGCTAGGTATGCTTGCACTTGTTGCATGAAAACGCTTGTTGTTGATATTGTTGTTGTTGTGCTAGGATTGCTTGTTGTTGTGCTTGTTGTTGTCCAAAAATTCTTGTTGTTGAGTTGCTTCTTGCTGCTCTTGATATTTATTTATTGCTTGTTGATATGCCTGTAGTTGCACTGCTTGTTTTTGTATAAGAAGTTGTGCTTGTGCTTGCTCTTGTTGTGCTTGATATTGGGCATGCACTTGAGCTTGAGCTTGGGCTTGTACCGCTTTTTGTTGCAATAGAATTTGGGCTTGGGAAGCATTTTGTGCTTGTAATGCAACTTGTGTTGCTTGTTGTTGTTGTTGCAATAAAGCTTGGGCTTGTGCGGCCTGTTGCGCTTGTAATGCAGCTTGGGCTGCTTGGGCAGCTTGAGCGGCTTGCTGAGCAGCTAGTTGTGTAGCTTTTTATTTTTGCACTTGTAGGAATCCACTTTAAAAATAGCTTGTAATGCCATGTTGTATTAGCTTGATATGCTAGAAGTTGATATGCTAGAAGCTGGTGGTGGTGGATTTGGAATGGCATTCGTGGTGGTGATGGGTGGTGATATCATGTTGGTGATTTGAGTGGTGGATGGTGTTGTTGATGTGATGGTTTGGGTGATAAATGGTATTGTTGATGTGATTGGCCCTTGAGAGACCATGCTTTGAGATGTTAGGGGGATGTTTGATGATGTCGCGATTGCTTGTGTAGTTTTCATTTGTTGTTGCGATATTGATGACAAGTTTTGAGCGTTTGGCATAATGCTTTGATTGATATTTGGGATGATGGTTTGATTGATACTTTGTAAAGGGGGAATCCCTAAGATAAGGAGTGGTGTGGATGATGATGGAAATAGCAGAAGTGGTGGAAATATGAGGGGTGTGGTGTCAAAAATTCCCCTAGGTCTGAACATGTCACCTTCTTCTTGCGAGTTTGTGAGAAGAGAATCTTGAGGTGTTGCGTGGAAGGATGATGATGATGGATCATTATGGAAAGTGAGAGGAACAAACTTATGAAATGGATTTTGGGGTATGTTTTGTTCCAAAATGGTATTTGCATCCAAGTCTTGATTATTAACAAGGGGGTGTGTTTGAATAACATTAAGAAATGCATTTCCCTTATTAACATTGGGTTGGGTTGGAGCAAAAGATATGATTTGCGAAATGTTTTGAGTGATGCTTTAGGATGGGGGTGTAGATGAGATGGGGATGGTGGATGAGATTGGTGGTAAAGATGTCTCCACTATGGTACTCACATTGAAATCAGAAGGTAAATTGATCCCTTGTTTTGCTAGCTCAAGCACGTATAGTGAAGGGTTAAGCCTCATCATGATGTTGATGATTTTATGGTTTTCTGGATTTTGGAGCATTTCAGTTATTTCTTCATGCGACATCCCAAAGGTAAGATCTTCTCCTTCGGTTTCTTCTTGTGGGTTTTGTGATGATGAGATAGTCAAAGGATTGTTCGATTCAACAAGATTCATTTTGACATTTGTTTGGCTTAGGTCATTTGAAGTGGGTGTTTCTTTGTTGGCTTCCATGTTCTTCTTGTATTGAGATCTAGTTTGAACCATAAAACAAATATCAATTTTCAAGAATAGGGGAGATGAATCTCTTAATTCCTTGGATTGATCTTTAATTTATGCACAAAATGGAACAAAAAAAATTAGGATATCTTGAGGATCAAAAGGTGATATGATGATGGTGTAAGAGATGGATGATGTGGATGTTTTGATCTTTTGATAAATCTTGAGGGGGATGCTAGGCTTTTGGAACTTTTGGATATGTTTTGGATTTTGATTTTGGATTTGAAATTGTCCTTGATTTGATTGATTTTGGTTTGCTTTGATTTGAACAAAAAGACCCTAAGATTTTGGATGATTATCTAAGGGGTAGATTTGCTCAAAGGATGACAATTTTGAATATGCGTAGGGAGAAGGATGCATCTACCCAAACCTATTCAAACAAGATAATAATTTAACCAAGCATATGAAGAAGGATGCATCTACATATACCTATTTAAACAAGATGGTTTGATAAATTTGACTAAATATATGCAAAAGGATGCATCTACACATACCTAGCCAAAGATGATTTTGATAAAGATTTTGAGGATTTTGTCTCGAGGATTTGATGATTCTTATTTTTGCCAAAAATCCTAGCATGAAGGATAATTTCAAGATTTCTCAAAAGGTGATGATGAGATGATTTTTGTTTTGATGTTTGAAGGATGGGTGTAAAATGATTTTGATTTCCTTTGATCCTAAGATGAACCTAAAAAAGACTCTTTGTTTACCTAGACCTCGGTATTGAAGAACATGCAATGCTTCTATAGACCTTTATAACCAAGAAGTGATTCAATTTGTGCATACATTTTTGGATTTTGAACCAATGAATTTCGCTTTGGGATTTGGACTTCTTGAGATTCGTGAGGTTTCAACACATATGAGAGTTCATTTTGTTTAGCTTTGCTTAGTGGATTTATTTTACCAAAAACACTTCTTTGATTAGGTTTCCAAACTAGATGTCCAATGTCTTAATTTCTTCAAACCCCACAAAGTATGTTATGTGGAAATTTGATGAATTCAAGGCAAGGGTTACCTATTGTTTACTTTAGTAGACAAATCGAGATGTAATCCAATGTGTTTAGAAACCTCTAAGGATGGAGTCCCAAGGGCAAGCAATAACACATGAATTGAGTCAATTGTATTTGTCTCCTAAAGGGTTTGAAACTTTGATGATGATGTTTAAGTGTTTGTTTCCAAGATGTTTTCGAACAAGCAAATCATTTTGCAACCAAGAATAAGTACAACCCTATGGATGTGGAAGACAATATTTGTTGGATTCCCACTTGGACAAGTCTAGCTATGCTTATCTTAAGTGAATGGTTAGATGCTTGACCCCATTGGCTCCCCTCCATGGCTCATTAAAGTCAATTGGGGCATCCAAGCATCAACACCCATGAAACTCCCATGGCATGCTTTCCATTTCTACTAAAAGACTGTAAAAGTGTGGGGTGGCTTCAAAATGACCGTTCTTGTACCAACAAATAGATCAAAGATTTTGGCAATTGTAAAACATGGGTTTTAATTAGGACTTTCTGTTCATGGAGATTAACCCATACGGCGAGATTCCCCTTTCGGATCCATCTTGTCAGAGCCAACCGCATGATATTGGCATTTATTCCAATACCCACATTTATGTCCCGGTTGGAAATACTCTTAGCTTTAGAGTGTTACCGGTTGAGTCATTGCCTTGGGTGAGTATTTTTTCCCCAAGGCAGGCCCTCTAAGATAACAAAAGTGAGTAAAAACAATATCTGTAACTCGGTCAATCCTTGTTTGCAACATAAAGAAAGAGAATGTACGCAATAATTCCCTACTCACACTCGCACAATATTTTGTTCAAATTTAAAACCCAAAATGAAGTGTGGAGGTGATTGCTTTGTCTTAACCTAGAATCACAAAAAAAACCTCTTGATTCTCAAGATCGCTATAAAGCGCGAGAGAAGCGCATACGTCCTTTTTCAATGAGGTTAGTTTAAGTAAGCCATCACAAAGACAAAGTTGCACATGTTCATTTTAAATCCACAAAACAACTATGAGTTCTTTTTAAAGCACCAAAAGACAAATGAGAGTTGTTGTTCAATTGTTAACCAAAAAACAAAATCTAGTAAGTTGTAGTCCTAATGTTTGTTTCAAGCCTTTGCAAAAATTGAAAAGATATATTTTTTTAAAGCCCAAACGAAATTAGTATCCTAAGCAAAAAGAGTTAAACAATTTCTTAGAAGTGTTAAACAAACACTAAAGTGTTTAATTTTGTAAAATACCATCATCGTGATTCTCCTTCTTTTGTTTTCAATTGATCTAACCTACAAGAGAGAAAACCATTCGGTCAAAAAGCAGAAAACAAAAGATAAATTGATCATATGACAAAATGCACGTGCTAAAATTAAATTTCAACTTTTTTACTCCTTGCCAGCGACGCAACCCGTGACTGTGTCGTAGTTTGATTTCTCAGTGGTGTTGTACAGCGTCGCTTACTAGTCAGCGTCGCTCTATGTCCAGGCCAGTGAGCTCAACTGCGTCGCACTTTTGCTTAGCGTCACTGTTTGATTTTTTTGAAAAATTATGTGGGTTAGATTGGTTGAGCAATGTAGTTTGAAATTCAAAAATTTGGGCAGGAAGACTTCAACGTCGTAGTTTGAATTCCTAGCGGTGCTATATGGCGATGCTGGAGAACCAACGGTGCTATATGGCGATGCTGAGTTTCCAACGTTGGAATTTTTCTGTGCACAAACAAAAACACATAATTTTTAGCAAAAAATGATTAAAAATGAGATGTTGCCCTCCTTCTAGTGCCAAATGTGCAAACCCCAATCCTAATACCTGCAAAACAATAAGAAAAAGCACATTAGATTAAAAATTGCAAGCAAAAAAAAGGATTCCCCATAAAATCCATTAACATAGCTCAAATTAGGAAAAACAATGAACACGACGAAAACACCAAAATAAAGATTGAATCCTAATTAACCTAGCAAACTTATGATCCCATTGGGGAATTGGTGCCAATTTGATGTGAAAATTGGCCCTTTCCCAACTCCTATGATGCAATATTGATGTATGTTGATGATGATTGATGAGTGATCCACTTTGTTGATGTTTGATGAAAGCTCCAAGCTAAAAACCTGCATAACCTAGCTAAGAACTCAATGATATTTGATGGAAATGGCTAAATATTTTAGCATAATAACTTTGCATAACTTGTGGATGAACAAATGATGAGAGAAACTCTTCATTTATAGATGAGATTGAAGGATGAATGGCCAAAATTGAGCAATGTGGGACTAACATTCAACCAATGGCAAGATGCCATTTGTCGACTTGTGAATGGATGGAGGATGTGCAAGTTTTGAGGATTGTGCCAATAAATGCTTATTTTTGAATTTTGTTGAAATGACTTGCAAGAGGGAAAAAAGAATGCATTGAATGCCACTTGGCTCAAGGAAAAGTACATGTAAGACAAAGTAAATGCTTTGTTGGATGTACATGTCAACTTGGATCTTTGAATTCAAACTTGAAGGATATTCTAGAAAGATGACTTGTTGAGGAAAATAGAGATTTAATAAATTAATTAAATCTATTTTCATGAGCAAGTGGTAAATGTTGGAGGATGGGACATGATAAGAGATTAAATTAATCAAGGCTAATTAATTTAATGAAGGGGATTAAATGATGTGACAAATTTGACTTGAATTTATGGATTTATTTAAATCAAATAGGAGAAGAATGTGACAAAGGATTAATTAAATAAAGATTTTGATTTATTTAATTAAAAGAGATGATGTTAGATTAAACCAAATAAGGTTTTAATTTATTTAATTTAATAGGCCGACTTTAGAGATTTAATTAAATAAAATTGACTATTTAATTAAATGGGGATAATTAGATCAGATTGATTCAATTAACAAAAAAGGATGACTTAATTAGATAAAATGATTTATTTAATTAAGGGAAGGAAATTGATGAATTTAATTAGATAAGGAGATTTGATTAAATGGTTAGACCGAGGGATGATTCAGGATGAAACGATGTTAGTAGTCGAGATCAGATGCACAATGTCAATCGGTACATTTTATGTGTCTACAATCATAAAACAAGGCTTTCATCACGTGGTCAAGTAGACCCCTTAGACCTAGATTTGTTTATCTAATCTTCCACCTTGTCAATGTATAGCTCAATTAGAGTTGAAGATAGAGGGTAGCCCTATGTAATGCTTGTATCACTCCCCAAAACCTTAGAAAACCTTGCTTAAATTTTGATTTTAGCCTTGATATGCTCATACAATATATGAATTATTGCCTTGTAATGTGTCAACACTCCTAGCTCCCCCATTTTTTTCCACAATTTACTCTTATAACTATTTCAAATACCTTCTTGAAGTCCACAAAATAACAATACACATCTTCATTTTTGTCTCAAACCTTTTTAATTGATTTTATAAGCATGACACAATGATCAATAGTTGGGTGTTTAGGTCTAAAACCTACTTGTCTCTTTGCCATCTTTCCTTATTTCTCTACTTGGATATTAATCTTGCATTCTATTATAGTCCCAAAAATATTTACAAAGGGAGGATTGATCACGATAGTTCAATAGTTTGAGGGGTTGTTTAGATCTCCACTTTTGAACAAAGGTGTGGCTAGGCTAGTTGCAATATCCCCAATTGGAACATTGAGTAATATCTAATTAAATTTCCCACCTCACAACTTTCAATACTTAGTAATTGAGTTTTTTTGTCACAAATTAGGGTTATATTACTATAAAATCAAATATATTTGTAGTAATTAAGTATACAAACTTGTGGACTATCAACACAATATCTCAATCACAATCTATTATTCATTTCTATTTCAAGAATTATAGTATTTTCAAAACTACAAATACAAATCAATTACAGTCACAAACATGCAATTGATTTACTATATATGACACCCAACACACCACCCATCAAATATAAAGAAATAACATTGATGTAGCCACCAAAAATTAGGAATTATAACTCCAAAATGATCACCCAACTTAGCAATAAATTCACAACTAGGTTCTCTGCAAGTGGCCCTCAAATCCTTCACCACTCGGCCTTGAATCCTTAGTTGTCTACTATAATGAATCTCAACTGCAAAATCTAGATGAGATCACCCAAATTTGAATCATGGGTTTTCATCTATTAATTCAATAATGAAAATCAAGGGTTTCTTATCCTCTAATCTAAGTAATAGATGAACCAGATGTCCAATCTAATTGAGGGAATAAATTGATAAGATAGGCATACATTTTTTGGCAAAATACCTTGCTTATATAATCTTTTTGAGTGCACAAATCTCTCTCCAAAAATATTTTCTTTCTTAAAATTTCAAATGCCTCCTCCCATGCCATGCATGGGATTATATAAAATACTTTCTATTACAAGAAACTCCCACTCCAAGTTCCCACTTTAAAAATACTTTAAGTGGTCACATTTTGAAGATATAAAAAATCATAACACACTTACAGGTTATAAATTCATTTCTCTAAGCCCACAAGAAATAGAAAATAGGCTTAGAGAGCATATGGGAACTTTTTTAAAAAGGGGACATGACACTAGTTATTCTCTGTACAATGAAACCATTTTCAATGATCTCATTGAATTTGTTTATTTGTGGTACTACAATTTCAACTCCCCCCTTTAGATGCTCCATTTTGAAGGTTGTCTATGTCTCAAGATTTACTCATTGCAAGTTTTGTAAGAACTTGTATGATGTCTTTGGTTGTGAACAAATCTTCATTGACAATAATTATAGGGGATACATCTTTTCATTTTTATATTCATACAATTGTGTTGTATATTCTAACCACTGACCTACTGTTATATTGTTCTTTATGCATGTATTTTCCTTATAGAGATCCCTCCAAAATATCTTTGATTAATGTTACCCTAGGTAAATTAACTCTGTCCTTTTAGTTCTATTATATTTTTTTATCTCAAAAGTTGTTCATACATTTTTTAGTTTTCCTTTTGTTCTATTTGTTGGTTTCCTTAGTATCATTTGCATCACCTTACATTCTTCATCATCCATGGGTTTATTGGAAGTCTATTTCTTTTCTTCTTTTTTTGGTTCAACTTTTTTGCATGTGTTTAGGGCTTCTTGAATTGTGTGCATTATCCTCACTTTTGGTAAAATATATACAATTGCCAAGTCCATCCTCACTACACTCTTCTTATTGCTTACTAATTACCATTGTTGTAAAATTTTGTTAATTTTCCTCAATCAAGAGGATATTTCTCTTTTGGGATTTATTTTTGGTGGTCCAATTGTGCTCTTCATAGTGATTATCCCCTTGTAATTAAAATTTTATAGGAATTGGATTGTGATCAACACCTTTGTCTCTTACATTACCACATAACTAAGAATTCCAAAGAGAATTGGTTAGAGTCTTGC
>VDFB02073524.1:0-24255 GCA_007258455.2 Sequoia sempervirens
AGGTTTGAGGGATTATGGGTTGAGGGTTGAGAGCTTAAGGGTTTAAGGACTTAAGGGTTGAGGGTATAGGGTTGAGGGTTGAGGGTTTAAGGGTTGAGATATTAGGGTTGAGGGTTGAGGGTTGAGGGATTGAAGTTGAGGGTTGATGGTATAAGGTTGAGGGATTAGGGTTGAGGGTTGAGGGTTTAAGGGTTGATGGTTGAGGTTTTAAGGGTTGAGGGTTGAGGGTTGATGGATTAAGGTTTGAGGGATTAGGGGTTGAGAGTTGAGGGTTTAAGAATTGAGGGTTGAGGGATTAGGGTTGAGGGTATAATGTATAGGGTAGAGGGTTGAGAATTGAGGGTTGAGGGTTGAATGTATAGGATAGAGGGTTGAAATATTAAGGGTTTAGGGGTTGAGGGTTTAAGGGTTTAAGGGTTGAGGATCAATTATTCTACAAGAAATTATGCTTGGATGACACATTCGAACATTGTAGTGGCTTGCAATGTATGCCAATATGTGAAAATATGGAAATTACACATGCATTTGGAAATGAACTAGTAGAATTTGGAAAATATAAGATAGTGGCCTACAATACAAAATATGGTAAAGCAAAAAAAAGGTATGATTTGGTTATTAAAAAGACTCCAATGTATCGGTTATGTCTACATTTTGTGACAGTATACTGAATGAGTATGCAAGTAATACCTATAGAGCTTGATGGTTGGACTTACAATTCAAGTTTTTCAAGGACACATTTCCACTTGGTAGCATTGTTTTAGTCATTGAATTTGTAGATAACTATAGTCTACAGTCGCAATGTGAGGTACAATCACAGTATTACAACTCCACATAGGTTGCTATATTTCTACACATAACATTCATTCATGCCAATGAAAGTACAAAGGATGACATAAATATCAGAGGGGATTATCATTTTTATATTAGTGATGATCGCATGCATTCTACAAAGTTTTTGTGCACAATTTCTTTCAGGTGTTCTATCATGATTGGCTAGAAGGGGCATATCATTCTGTTAGCATATCATATGGTTGGATAATTGTTCTTCACAATTCAAGAATTTTCAAATGTTCTATTGGTTGAGTAGGATGCATAATATTATAGGTGTTCAACATATGTGGAAATTTTGTGAGGTTCGGCGAGAAAAGGGGGAGCATGATGGTGGAGGAGCATGTATCAAAAGAGCCATAGCACAAGAAGAGTTAAAGTATAAAGACAATGCAAAGTTGACAGATACAAAATCAATCATCGAGTGGCATAATGCTTCGATGGGTCCAAATAATGAAGGTAATTCTTCAATTCATAGATTATTTTTGTTGATAGATTATACTAACATTGAAAACTATGAGGATCATTATACACTGACAAGATCAAGTGAGATACACTCTTTCAGAAGCTCTAATGCAGGTTCATGGAGTATATATATGCGGAAGATGGCATGCTTTTTTTCTTCATGTACAATTCAATCCTAGAATGAGTATGAGTCAAAAGAATAGGTTGAAAAATCATGGTTCAATTTTCTTAGCCTACTTGACACATATCGACTCTTGACGAAACTGGAATTGACTCATATGTAATCATCAGTTAACTTTGATCACATATTAGATCTATTTCAACTAGGTAATATATCTACTTACATAGTTTTTGAAATTCCTAATGTTATCTTTATAATATTTTTGTAATTTTGACAAAATTCATCTAATTTGCTACAAATTTCAATGTAGGGCATGTTTATGTAGTTATTGGAGATGAAGAAAATGAAGAGGGAAAAAATGATTACTTGTGTCATTGTGTTGAGGCTAAAAAAAATTGGAGGCCCTAATTATAGATGGAGAAACCATTGAATACCTACAAGCTCTGTGGTTGTTACTAGAACATGACTTAGAAGGTACCCACATAAGAGTGTTAATGTTTGGTTGTTTCATGACTTTGAATTGCATCAGAAGATTCTTCATTACTTAAACCTTGTTGTGGAATCCAATGTTCATTTGATCAATTATGTAGGTAGACCTTTGAAGAACCTATGGAAGGTGCATGAGTCTAACCATGAGGCAATACTTGACACAATAAAGAGTAAAGAATAACTGGATGGTTCATTTGATTAATTTGTAAGTATGCAAATTGAATTTTAAATTTCATGTTATTAATATTACTATATTGCAATTGATAGTTAGAACTTTCACTATCACATTTCAAATTTACTTATGTTTTGGTTCCAAATTTCATATGGCATAGGAAGGACTTACTTCCCTTCTTTAACTTAAAGTTTCTCTCTTTTTTTTTCTACTGCACTTTTAGACATATATAGTCAATATTGGGCATATTATATTCATATTTATGGTAGGTCTATTTACTCATCACCTCTTGTTATGTTTCACTATCAAGTCAAAATATCATGATGTGGTTCCTTTAGTGGTGGTAAATGGACCATCTTCTTAGGTGTAACAATTTGATATGACATATTTAATATGACCATGTATTTTTGTTCAACTTTGTGTGGTAAGTATGATCTACACTTTGATGTACTCATGAAAAGTAATGCAAAAAGCATCATGATAGCATCATGTAGCAATGAATATATATTGAATGATAACTATGAAAATCATATAGACAATAGATAATCATCAAGACATGGAAGATTACTACCAATAAGGGTTTAAACAAGTATGATATAATGTGTAGGTACATAAGAGATTAGCATAAAGGTACATTCACATTTTTAGAAAAATATGAATCATTTGCAATAATCATATTATTTTTTTCTTCATTTTATGCTTGATATTTTTAAGATTCTACTCTAAGATAGCAAAATCATGTGCTTCTATTTATTTAGTGTCAGTTGTAAAGTTTATATTTAGGTGTTGGCCAAGTTGATCAATAATAGTAAACCAAATTATTATCTTCAACAACTAATTCATGTAACCTTTAATTTACAAAAACTAGTTAGAATTTGTAAACCTTGGATTTGAATATCTTATCCATTTTCCTGTGGTGACAAGTTTTTAGTCAATGGAAAAAGTGTGAAATGCATGTAGTGTAAATTTGCAAGGTGGTGTAATTTTCTTATATTCATTTTGTGACCAAACCAAAAGTTGCAACATGTCTAGATGGGTAGGTTTATGCTAGGCAAGGTCTTGTTTCACACCCCAGCATGTCAAAACCTTATGAGCTACATTACACCGTTGATATCTCTTAAGAGACCAAAGTGCAAAATGGTAGGAAAATTTGATGGGGTGTTACTCAAAAATTTTGGCACTTAAGAAAAAATTTCTCTCAAGGTATAGGATTACGTAGGGCCCCTCTATAATGGGTATGTGCGGGATCATCATGGAAAAAACAGAGACCATGAGAGTGGCAAAAAAAATTTAGAAAAATCAAAGTTAAAGCAACTGACATAAAAATTTAGAAAAAAGTTATCTATATTATTTCAAAATATATAAGAATAGAGATCTATAGTAAGAATTGAGATGTAGTTTTCTAAGCTACTAAGATTTATTTAAAAAAAACTATTTGGTGAGAAAATTTAGATTTCAATGCTTGTTAATTACTTAAATTTAGGGGAAAAATAAGTAGGTGTCTGTTTGACCACCCTAACCACAATAAAATGATAATATTTTTTTTTATAAAGTTTTAGACATAAGTAGAGGACTCATGTGTCCAAATGTGATGCATATTTTTTTTTTTTTTTTGTGATTTTTTTCCAAATAAATAATTAATTATGAATTTTTTATTACAAATTTTTAAAAATATAAAACTCGTATGTCTGACCAACTTAACTTGGTCAAAAATTCTTGACATTCAATTTTTATTTTTTTAATCCTATAGTATGCAAAGCTTGCATAGAATGTGATGCATGTTTTGCATTCAAAAAATGTGATACCATTTTGAAGCTATAGATCTTTTTCAATCAGCCTGTTAATTAGGACTTTTGGTTGTAATTCAAATAAAAAATGAATAATAATAATTTATTAGATTCAAACTAAAGTATAATTTATATTGGTGGAAAGTTGAGAAGCTCCTTTACAAACCCTTTTCATTTCATCAATTTTGGGTGAAAAAAAGTCATCAGCCACATACCCTACAAATACCCATAATATCACCACTTTTTGGCCCATCATGATCGTACACATACCCTAATAACGTCTATTAGTTTTTCATATCTTTGATCCATTTTCCCGTGGTGGCGAGTTTTTGAGTTGATGGAAAAATATCAAATGGATGCATTGTAAAAGTTGCAAGAAGTGATTGTAATTTCATTATGTTCATGGAGTGTTACAAAGCCCAGCCCGGTTCCAACATATTTGGATGGGTATTTTTATGCTAGGGAAGGTCATGTTTCGCACAAACATGTCGGGGAAATAATTAAGGCTACATTGCATCGACAATATCTCTTAAGAGACCAAAGTGTAAAAGGGCATCAAACATTGACGATCTATTACTTAGAAACTATGACACTTCAAAAAAAATATTTCTTAAGTTATACAATCATGTAGGGCTCCTCTATAATAAACTCTCTCGGTTTTTGATATCTTTGATCCATTTTCCTATAGTAATGAGTTTTTAGTTGATGGAAAAAGCGTCAAATGCATGCAATGTAAAGTTGCAAGGTGGTATAGTTTTTGTTCTATTCATCTTGTGACAAAACCAACAATTCCAAAATGTCTAGATGGGTAGTTTTATGCTAGAAAAGGTCCTATTTTTCACCCTAACATGTGGTAACAATAAAAGATACATTACACCAATGATATCTCTTAAGAGACCAAAGTGTAAAATGGAAATAAACTTTCATGAGCCATTAATTAGAAGCTATAACACTTAGAAATATTTTGTCTAAAATTATAGGATTATGTAGGTCTCCTCTACACTAATCTCTCAATTTTTGATATCTCCAATCCATTTTCCCATGGTGAAGAGTTTTCAGTTGATGAAAAAACGTCAAATGAATGTAGTGCAAATTTTCAAGGTGGTGTAATTTTTGTTTTGTTCATCATGTGACCAAAACAATAATTCTAACATGTTTGGATGGGTATATTTATGCTAGGGAAGGTCCTATTTCACACCCTAGCATGTCAGAACAGTTTGAGCTATATTGCACCAATGATATCTCTTAAAAGACCAAAGTGCAAAGTGTAGTAAACTTTGACAAGTTGTTACTCAAAAAATATGACACTTAGAAACATTTAATTTGAAGGTACAAAATCATATGGGGCCCCACTATAGTAACCTTTCTATATTTTTTATATCTCCAATTCATTTTCCCATGGTGACGAGTTTTCAATTCATGAAACAAGTGTCAAATGCATGTAGTGTAAAGTCATAAGGTGGTGTAATTTTTGTTATATTTGTCATGCAAACATTTTGCCTAAAGGTATAAGGTCACATAGGGTCTCTCTACAATATCCTCCCTCATTTTTTCATATATCCAAGTCATTCCACTATGGCAATAAGGTTTCAGATGTTCCAAAAAGTGTTAGTTGCATTTAGTAAAAAATTGTTGAGAGGCATTGTTTACATTCTTCATCTCTTGGGGGTAAACTGACCATTTAAACACATCAGGATTTCTATAAAATAAGTCCACTTTAATATTTTTAGTCAATGTAGGTGTCTTTTTAATCGTATGACTAAATCATCTACATCAAAGTATTAGTCTCCTTTGTTGCTTGAACTCAATGCAGTCATAAACATTTTGGTAAATATAAAAAAACATTTTTTTGAGATGAAGGAAAGTTTGGGCATGAAGAATGTGTCTCCAAATTTGAAGTGCAGGTTCAACCAACTAGAGGATGGGTACTTGAATGGATGAGTACTTGAATATACTTGAATTAAATTATTGGAAACATACTATAAATTGTTTGTATTTTTTCTTAACTAAAACTTGATTCCATAACTATATGCCAAAAATATGTCATCAAAGACCACAAACACATATTAGTGTAGCAAAGTTAATAATTAACCAACAAATATAGGTGAAATTAAGGTGAAATAAGTTATGAAGTTAATATGACATCAACACACCACACATATCACTAATTATGATGTCTTTATGTGAATAATAACCTTGAATATGCAATTTCTACCACATGCTATGAATAAATAATTATATCCTTAATATTTTGATATGCATACATGTTTCCAATATAGCCATAACCACTACCTCCTCATGATAGAACACAAAAACATAACTTTACCTATAAATACATGTGGTAACTTAATCTATAATTCATAAAACTATAATGCTTGTAGATTATGCCACATGAACTTTAGTTTTATTGCAAGTGCTCGCACATAATTGTTCATGCTTCTAAGGTTCCACATGAAAAATATCTAGGTCAACTATTTCCTTGATCAACCAGCTCTTAGATTTTGTGCTAATTTCATCCTTCTCCTAAGTAGACCTATGATACAATTATCTATTTCAGAAAGGGGATTAAATTTAACCAATTGGTTTGATTTTGTACCATAAATTATTTTTGGAATACTTTTGCAGTTTATAAAGACATCTTCATCCTATAATAGTACATTTTCAAGCATCTGTTGTTGTGATAGAGAAGATGCATGAGTGAGCAATGCTATTGCTTGTGATATTGTCTATGCAACATCTCTAAGTAGACAATAAGAAGTAGTAATTTTTGTATATTATCAATGCTATAACATTATTTATTAGATTTGGCCAAGCTACTTTGTCTTATAATTTATATTTTTTGAGGTCAAAATATTATATTTTGATTCATAGCATCCACTATTGGGGTTTGGAATGGAAGATGTTTTCTAAGAATTATATCACAAACTTCTAGAGGTATGAGGTCACATGTAATATTGTCTTTCTCATTTTTAGTTGCATAATTGAAAGTGAATTGTATAATTACATGAATTTCCTTACAATGCTACAATGATCCTAGAGAGTATGGGCTTAGATGTGTAGTGGTAGTGAAACCCAAGTGTTAGATTGGATCATCCATTATTATATTTGCATGATTCAAGATGTCAATGATGGCATGGCTAGGTTTTCAATTCTCCCAATAGTTCATATTTACTTTATAATGTTCAAACTTTAAATATTTGAAGTAAACCATCTACAAATATTCATTGAAGCATGGATTTATAATGCAAATATGGACACCATCAATAAAAAAGATGTGTATTAAAAAAATGGCCATTTAGGAATACATCAATATATGTTGATATAGATATAACATATATACAAAATATTCATATATGATTACAAGAATTCCATATAGGCATACAATGTCACTTATATGCAATATAAAATATATGTCCAAAAATGCCATATAGGCATACAACAAAGGAACTCAATAAAAATCAATTCCCCTCCAAGTGAAGAAAATAGATCATGAGTGGCCTTTGATCATTAAGGGGATGGAGATACATATGAAAGTGGTCTACTTCAAACTCGAGGGTTGCTCCTCCTATTTAATTCTTCATGGAGCTTTACTTGTTACAATAAAAAGTATAAACATTAATCTATAAATTACATTATAAAAGTTGAAATATTTCACAAAATAATCACTTACTACCACCAAATGATCTCTCTCCTTGTCCACAACAATGGCATGCTCTGGTGGTAGTGTTCTAAAGTCCTACAGAAACCATCCAGATAGAAATTAAACTACAATTCAATAATCATTTGATTTTCCAATAATAAACAACTATAGCAATGAATGTAATTTAAAATTTACTAATCTACCTCATACCCATTTCAAAGGAATCGAGGTGCCTATTGTAGTAGAGACACCATGCTCCATTGGCCTATCAACATTGGGAGGAATCTCTACTTGCATCATCTAAAAATAAAACAACATTATTCAATTACGAAAACTAGAAGAGTAATGTAGGTCATGGCTTATAATGTATGAGATAGTCAACAAAATTTTTATCACTTATTGAACTATATATTGCTTCAACGGTTTACATATTTAATAAGGAAAATTTAAAAGTAAAGGATAGTCACAAGATGATAGTCCTAGGGGTGATTATATCATGCAAGAAAGGGACAATATCATAATTACATAAGGAAGTCATGCAACCCTTTGTTGATGTGAAGTGTGAAGAATTTTTGAAGTGTTGATAAGATTTATGGAAACTTAATGTAAAGCGCGATAGTGAGATGCACATCAAAAGAAGCAATAATGAGGATTTCCAACTAAGAACAAAATGATGTAGTGATAGTGAGAAATAAGGGGATTTTGGTCCTAAGATCAAGTGATAACAATTCACACCTATAAAGACACTCCATGATTTTCATATAACCTCAACATTCTATTCATATTCATGGGTGAATCGCAAAGAAGATATAGATAAGAAATGGAGTGAGATATCTTCATTATAGTGCACAGTGTAATATTCACATAGGCAGAGTAATGATCACAAGGATAAATGATGAACAAAGGACAAAAAATGAACAATAAAGGATATGGCATAAATGATGAATAAAGTTCAACAACATGAACAAATGAAATTTATAGATTATGAAGTGCATAATAACTAAAAATAAAATTAATTAAAAATTACAAAGCATACTTACAAACTATCTAGAACCTTCAAGTCATTAAACATTATTCAATTATGAAATACTTTTTTTATTTTAAAATTATAAATAGTTTGTATTACTTGAGTGAAACTTCAATGACCACCTCCACTAGTAGATGTTGTCATCGAAGCTCCAAGATTAACCATTTCAACATCCAAAATGAGATATAAGAATACCATTCATATAATGTTTAGCTATTCACATGTAATATTTATAATTATTTACTAGTTGCATACCTTCGTAGTACATGTGGCTACATGATAGGAAGGTGTAGGACCATTGAAAATAGAGTGAATAGTATGACCCTAAAATTTCATTATAATCATTCAACTAATTTAGTTAATCTTGCATTTCAAAAATTAAATTTAATAAATTAAATTCAATGAACTTGCTAACATTTACTTGACTATCAAGGTTGAATGCCTCATTAAGGAGGGCATCTCTAATTTCCATTTGATTGGCTACAAATGTACCCTGGGCACCTGCATCCTAAGTATTTGTGGGATCACAACCACAGGGGGACCCACAAACCTGAAAAATATGAATCCAAACTCTACTCCCCAAAGACTCACCTGGTTGAACATGTGCTAGAGGATTGGTATGTTGTATGAGGCTCTAGGTCAGAGAACTAATCAACTAGAATATATCAACCCCAACACTCTCCTTCACAATGGAAGGGATAGGCACATGATCATATGCTAGTCTAGTGAGTGCTAGTCATGTTGGCCAATGTGCATCGATATGTGCCCCCACTCTGTCCTATGTAGAGTCCCCACCTCTACTCTAGAAGTCCTACATATCAAAATAGTTTGGTATTTTATTGAGGTTAAACTCATAGTAAAGTTTCCTCAAAAAATATTGCAGCACCTCATTCCTATTGCATGGAGGATGGTCAAAAGCCATTCATCACCTCCTCCAAAAAAAATTATTTATCCCTTGGTGGTTTCATCAATGGATATGGAACTTCTTGCTTGAAGGATGCAAAGGTTGATTTGTTATAGGGTTTTTTAATAGGGCACACAAGTGAAATTTTGTAATTTTTTCATCTTTCACTTGTTTGTAGGATAATTTATTTGCATAAAATTCTCTAAACTCTCGTCTCTTGTCCGACCAACCACTTATTTTCTTGCTAATTGAATTTACATGTGATATAATTGATTCAAGTGATTGAGCAAGCCTAGTTCTATGCGAGGTTAAGCTTGTAGGATTTTTTAACCTTGCAATTATATCCTCAATTTTTTTTGTTGTTTTTAGTAGTGTAAAAAAATGTATCCCTTTACATTTCACATTTTTTCTAGTCCTCCCTATTAAAATTTGGCTTATTTATGCCTTAATTGGTCCTATTTTTGCATACACAAGCCTAGTTAGATGCATTTTTCTAAGGATAATCCCAATATGTAATAAATGGAAAATCATAATTTAATGCTTTTGGCTGTGTTCCAAATTTAGGGATATGGGACCATACACCCTGATTTCAAATGATACATTGAACATAACACTTCTTGAAGTTGGTGTCCCGAGTTTAAGCCTTTGGGACTCATATGCCCAACTTGGTGTATGAGTCTTGATTTAACCTAAGACCTATTTTAATTCAAATTTTTGGCAAGATTTTATTAGATCCTTAGATTCAAAATCCAGATTTTGGCTTGTAGTGTTGTAATTTTGGGAAATTAGGCATAAACAAGTATAAATACAAGGTCATTTCATTAAGTTTCTATCTAACAAGCTAGCAATTTTTCAAGAAATCTAAGAGCCTTCAAATATTCATTCAAGAGAAAATCAAGCATTTGGAGCAACATTCAAGATTCAAGCATCATGTCAAAG
The DNA here is from genome assembly GCA_007258455.2 of Sequoia sempervirens. Classification (NCBI taxonomy): domain Eukaryota; kingdom Viridiplantae; phylum Streptophyta; class Pinopsida; order Cupressales; family Cupressaceae; genus Sequoia; species Sequoia sempervirens. The sequence goes on from VDFB02073524.1 coordinate 10,373, forward strand.
TCCTCATGCATCATGTGTGTTTGTGAGCTAACATTTGTGATGTAGGTTTCATGATTCAAACAAGCATTCAAGAAAAAGTTTCAAGAACTCAATCAAGAGTCAAGATCCACATCCATTGAAGCCATTTTACACAAGTTTGTAACCTTAATTTCAAGGGTTTGGTGAGTTACAACATTTCATTTTTTCATTCATCATTCCTTCATGCTATTTCATTTCATTTCTAGGTTTAATTACCAAAATGGGGTTTGACCAAGGCAAACCCCTATTCCCTAACAAAACAACATTTTTCTCTCTTCATGTGTTTTTATAGATCTAGGTGAATTGGAGCTTGAAGATCCTTTGAAGATAAAGTTGCAAAAGTTTTCATCTTCACGGAAACTCATGTACAAACTAGAATTTAGACTTTCAGACGTGAAGATCAAACAAGAAGGAAGCTACAAAAGATCACTAGAGGCTACAAAAGTATCATTCAAATCATAGCAACAAGACTAAATTTCTCTACCTATCGTATTAGTCCTAATATATCACTTTTTTCCATCTTTCTGTAGATCTTGACAGTCATCAAAAGATTCCAAATTTTGTCCAAAAACCCTGTAGTAGGACTAAATTTCCTAACTTGGTGTATTAGTCCCAATGTAATTCAAAAGGAAGATTTTTAGAGTTGCGGACCTTGCTTTTACTTTTTCATTCTTCTAGTTACTTTATTGGTTGTTTCCATTTTGTCAATCTTATTTCATGCCTTCAAATTCCTAAGTCATAGTGAATTTGTATAGTGCATTCAATATCTTCTTTTAAAGCATTGTTTAATGGTTAACCCTCATCCAATTACACTAGGAACCCCCTAATCATCTCTCAATCAAGTGACTTGGTTGAGGGATCTAGGTTTCCTAATGAACTAAAGTGTGAAATAGGTCCAAGTTCCATCTCCGAAAAGGTGGAACACCTCATTTCCCTTTTGTTCATTTTGGTGAACTTGAACTTTGGACCCTCAAATTTCTGATTTGGAGAACAATGTAGTGCTAGATCTAGGTTGTATTAACTTTGCATTAGATTTTTATTAGTTGAATTGCATTTAGAGCTTCTAAATATGGGTGCTGGCAAGAAGTTGAGTCTACTTTTTGGACAAAAAGTGGAAGTGTTTTCCCTGATTTTCAAAATTTGACACATTTGACCTTAAAATTTGAAGCACTTAGAGATGGAATCTTCAAAAAAGTCACTAATAGTAAAATGTAGTACTCGGAGTCTAGTTTCTAAATATGTAATTTATTTCAATACCCAAATGGTACAAATTGAGTTTCAATAGGCATTTCTAAAACCATTGTTTAAAAGTCACTTTTTTACCATACCATGCACATGTATGTCATCCATATTTTGACCTAAATTATCATATTTTTCTAAATCCTTTTGGGAAAAGATTTGTAACTCACAAACTCATTTTTCAATATTGTTTTGTAATTTTATTGAATTTTTTTTGTTAAATTTTTATTAGCCATATATTATTTTGAAAAATCTATTTTTTGATTTTTTTCAAATTGAAAAGAATTGTCAATATGTTCTTGCAATCTGTTCGGAAAATGTTATGTTGATAAAAGTTATTAAAATAGTAAAAAACCCTAATATTTAAAGTTTATGGACTAGTTTCATCAAAAAATTGAAAAATAGAAAAAATAATCCAATTATAAAAAAAATTACAGATTTGGAATCTGCACTATCTCATCTATAATGGGTTTTAATTTCATCAGAAAAATTTGCAAAAAAAGTCAACCATATGTCCAAACTCAGTATTTTTCTCTGACTTTGTCAGGACCTTCAACTTGTAGGTCAAACTAGGTTGAAGGCCTAAGTTCAGATTCCCAATGCTATTCCTGAACCAGAATACAAGCCAAAAAACTGACCACAAAGCAAATGGAATTTCATATTTTTAGAAACAGGATCCCGGTTTTGTAAATCGGATCCCATTTCCCAATATTAAATGCAAATTGTTGATAGGGAAATGAAATCCCATTTCCCTTCAATGGTCCCCACATTTAATATTGGGGAACGAGATCCTGATTATGAAATGGGATCCCGTTTGTAATAAACGAGATCCTATTTCTTTTTAACCATTTTTTTTAAATTTACTGAAAAAATTTAGTGTGAAGTTTGCAACTTCACATGTACAACCGAGTGTGACATATTGGGCTATTTTTCATCAACTTTTGTCTTTACAGGTGGTGAACTTGCATTTTGGATTGAATTTTTCAAAGGAGGCATCATGTAAATAATTTTTGAAGTGGAATTGTGTTAGTTTTCTACTCATTTGGAGGAACAAAAGAGGAAAGACTTTTAATTTTATAGGTCTTCAACTTGCAATATGGATTGAATTTTTGAAAGGAGACATGAAGAAAACAGTTTTTTAAGTGGAATTGTGCTAATTTTCTACTTGTTTTGAGGAACACAAGAGGAAGAATTTTGTCCTTACAAGTCTTCAACTTGCAATTTGGATTGAATTTTTTGAAAAATTTCACTATTGACATTCATTTGTGCTTGATAATTTTATAATCATGGGTTCACAAGCTCGTAATAAGAGGAAAGATATGAAGACATTTACTCTGAAGAAATTGAAGCAAAGAGAGAGAAGGAGAAACAAAGACAAAGAGAAAGAAGAATGAGAATTAAATCAATGAATGATGGTGTAGCATCCAATTCCACAACTATTGAAGATGAAAACATTGAGGAGACCATGGTTGTAGACAAGCTAATTTGCAAGAAGTCAATTTGGAAAATAATATGATTATACAAACAAGTCCTAGTATGTCTTCAAATCCCTCTTTCAATGCTATGGAGAATGTTTCAATAGGCACAAATCTAGGTATGTCTTCAAATCCACATTTTAGTGAAATGGTAAATTCGTATGTAGAAGTTTTACAAGATGTTGGAATTAATGATGTTGACATTGATAATATTCAGAGAGATGAAACTTTTATAGAATTTGTTGAAAATGAAAAAGAAAAATCTTTTGTTGAAAATGAAAATGAGAATGAAAAATATTTTGTTGAAAATGAAAATGAGAATGATCCCTTTGTTCAAAATGAAAACGAAAACCGTTTTGTTGATGAAAATGAAAATAAAAACCATTTTTTTTTATGAAAATGAAGACGAAAATGTAAATCTTTTTGAAAATGAAAATGAAAATGAAAATATAGAATGTGATATTGAATTTAATGAAAATACTTTTTTTTAAATTGAAAGTGATGTTTTGGATAATCTTCCTGGTAAGATTTCTTGGAGGAAAATAAGAACACATGCTAATAATATAGAAAAATTCTTTTATCTTAAAAACTTGCATTTCAATGTCAACTAGTGATGCAATTGATGAGAATGCAAAAATGAGAAAATAATGAAAAGGTTAGCCTTTTTGTTAAACCAAGAAGAAAAGATCAATCATTAAAACATGCTATGTCTACTATTGCTAGTGTCATTCAATATATTGGGAAAAATAGTCGATCTAAAGATAAAAATGTAGCAAGAAGAGTTATAACAACTACTATAGTTAATAAAGCAACTTTGAATAAAAGAATGGTAAGCAATATTAGTGAAGTTTTAAAAATACATCCTAAAACATTGCTAAGAGCAAGAAAAAGAAGAGAAAGTATAGAAAATTCAATCCTATCAACCAATGTTGGAGTTTCAGTGGTCGACTCCCAAGGTCTAATATGAAATTGAATGTTGAAATTAAATCTTTGATTGAAAAATATTGGCATGATAATACTACCTGGTATCATCTAATGCTAGAGATGTTTTAAAATTAAGGGTGGGGTCCAAAGTTCATGATCCTCACCCAAAACACCTATTAGATACAACACAAACTGAATTTTATAGAAAATTTTGTAGTGATTTAGTGTTACCTGGTAATATTAAAATAAGTCAAAGGTCTTTTGAAAAATGTAAACCGAGGTATGTAAAAATTAATAAGCAACAAATATCTTGTTGTTATAAAACACATGTTCAATTTCGTTATTTTTATGATGTTTTTCGATATATATGTTGTGCCTTGCATACTAACATGATTATACAGGATTGTGGTATTGATATGCCACCTGAAGCAATAAGAGAGTTTATTTCAGGTTTGTTTTTGAAAGATCTAATGGTAAATTATTTTATTTAAGTTCTTGTATTTTTGGACAATGCTAGTCAGGAAATATTTCATTCTTAAGAATTTGTATGCATGAAAGTGTTGATAATGGTTTCCTGGGACAAATAATTATTGAGCAAATAATTAAGAATGTTCACTATTCTTTAAAAGATGAAAATAGGAAAGCTGTGATTTAGTTACAAAAGCTAGGTGTAATGCATTCATGAGTGAATTTAAGAAAGATTGTACCAAAATATGTCATGTAATCTCAACATGCTCAATGGATTGATGGCCAATGTCACACATGTAGAAACACATTTCCAATTGGTACTATACTTTCAGTAGTTGATTTTACAGAAAACTATACTCTAGCTCTGCAAGAGGAAATTCAATCATAGTATTATAATTAGTGCAAGTAGCTATGTTTGTCCATATTATTTATGACATGCAAATGATAGTAACAGGATGATAGAATTTTTTGAGGGAGTATTATTTTATTTGAGTGGACAAACCAGCATAATTGGCCAAAGTTTGTTCAATAATGTTTCAATATAATTTATAGGAAATGTACTGTAAAGAGGAATCTAGATGACCTAACACCCCACATGGTCGATAATTATATAGTAGTATTTCAATAATGCTTGAATGTTCTATTGGTTAAGCAGGGTTCACAAGGAACTTAATGTCCAACATATATGGAGATTTTTTGAAGCTGGGCATGGTAAAGGAGAACATGATGGAGCTGGTGCGTGTGTCAAAATAATTCTTGCTAGAGAACAATTAAAATTTGAGGATGCAGTAAAATTTAAAGATGCACGTGGGATTGTGGATTGGTGTAATACAAGACTATCTATACCTAGTTTGAGTGAGTACTCTAGAGTTCATCGATTCTTTTGGTTGGTTGAAGAAAAAAACATTGTACCTAAAGTTGAATGTGATACAATCAATGGATCTACTAAATGGCATTTATTTAGGAGTTCGACAACAAGCACATGGACTATATGGACAAGGGAGCTTGCATGTTTTGTCGTATTTTGTATCTCAAGAGATCGGGGAAGCATGAAAACACATAATGAGTTGAATAAGGATAAAATATCATCACACCGCACAAGCACAATAATCATATGAGTAACTAAATTGAAGAAAATGATCAAGTGTTTACATCTGTTACTATGACCGTTTCCACCTCAGATGTTAAGCGTAATTTAATTCAATTTATTTCATTTTATTTCACTTTATTAATTTATTTTGTAATACTAAATTATTTATATGGATATGTGCAAGTTATTAAATCAATTTTTTTTTTTCTGGACATGTGTATGTTGTTACACCTGAGGGAAATGAAGAGGAAATAGAATATCGGTTGGCTCATTATGTGGAGACTAAACATAATTTAATAGCACCTCAAGAAGATGATGATGACTATCATTATCCAACAGGTACAATGATCCCCTTAAGACATCCCCTTAAGAAAATTCTTAGAACAAGTCTTTGATCCCCTTAAGAAAATTTTGAGAACTTATTTGATGATGGTTTTCATGTTTTCCAATAGGATTGGTGGTGTTTGTTGGCACTTGGCTACGAAAATACCTGACAAGGAAGAATGGTCTACATGCATTCGAAGATTATGAAAGACATAAAAATATTATACACTATTCACATTTGATGGTGGCAACAAATATAAAACTAGATTGGTATTATGGAAGACCTACAAATAAAGTGCTATGGACAATTTCTATGGAAGAGAATGAGACAATCATAGATGCATTGCAAAAAATAGATGATGTAGATGGTACAATGGAATAAGTTGTATACACCTAAAATCAATCATCACATTTAATTAATTAAATACCAATTATTTAATTAATATTTCGACTACGTATAAATAAATTTCAATTTATTTATATTTCTTTTCTACTTTCTAAAATTCTCCAAATCTAAACACATTCTTTCTACAACCACTAAATAAACAAGGTTCCTAAACTCTTTTTATTTAATTAATCTTCTCACTAAATGGCCACCAGGAATTAGGCACATTTCTACAATTTTGTGCCACCTCACCAAGGTCACATTTAGGTAAATAAATAACCTAATTTTTAATTAGAATTATCTTCAACTCCATTTTAAAAAGAACATGGCCTATTGCTCACACTTCCACCAATTTTGGAGCATATGACTTATTCCTCCTACACTTCCACCAATCATGGAGCACATGACTTATTCCTCCCACACTTCCACCAATTTTGGAAGCACATGGTCTTTTCTTCACACACTTGTGTCTTCCATCCAAATGGCATTTTCCCATTGGTCAAGAGATTCTTCCATCCAAATGGCATGTCGTCTTTGGTCAAAGGGACAACATCTTGATTCTCTCCTTCTCCACCATCCATTCTTCTTGTTTGAATCTAGAACGTTGATTATTGCCACATCACTATATGCTTGGAAGAGGCTATAAATACAACCCTTGGGCATTGTATTTTGCATCCACATTTGAAGTAAAGTTATCATGCAAGTTTTATCATTGGAGCTTGGAGAATTTTGGAGTCTTATAGCTAGTCTTTAAATCATGTTTTTCTTTGCATTTACATCTTAGCTTTAAATCTTGCATCATAGCTGCATTTTAGATTAGCCATTTTAAGTTTTCATTTGAGCATTTAGAATCATATATAGATCATTATAGTTCAATACCATAGCATCCACCTCCACTTGTTCATCTATCATAAACATCATCCTCCTCTCATCATAGAATTCATCATCATTGTTTGCATATAGTTTCATGTAGGCATTAAATTGGCTTGCATGTTGAATACTAATCTTGTTTCTTTTAAAGTTTCATTCTAATAGCCTTTGTGCACATAGAAATATGAGGGCCAAAAGGTTAAAAGAAACATTAATAATAGAGGACAATGAGACATTCTTGAAATATTTAGTTTGTTGCAAATTAGAATAACTTGTTTGCTTTGAATCTTTAATATAAATCATTTCATTAAGGTTTGTGTCGATACTAACTTTACACATTTCACACACACACATAAGTAAATACAGGTAAATATAGTTTTAGTTTAATATTTTCCTTTTAAATAGATTAAATACATGTTTTGATATTGGTCAAGTGTGTTATTAGTTGAAATTGATTTAATTTTTTCTTTTATAGATCCTTAACCCATAATCACAAAAAGGATCTAGTCCATGTAGATTCAACCTAGAAAACATGGAATACTTGGTGTAAATGTAATTATTATTAAATTATATTTAAATACATTTTTTTTGATTATATATTGATATTGCTTCATATTAATAATAGTTAAAATTGTTTTATTATTCTTTTTGTATCCTTAGTTTTTCATCATCGTGATTGATCTCATACTTTGAAACAAAAAGGAGAGGGTGTCTAGATTCAACCTACACACATGTGTGGAATACTTTTAAATACAAGTATTTGAGTTGTGTAAATATAAATAGTTTTATATAAATTAAAATATGTATATTTTTATGATTTCATTGATATTGCTTGTACCTTTTTGATATTAGGTGGCATGAAGACCTACTACATTTTGGGCACGAGTTTGAGATGTTCTTGAGATGGCATAGCCACAATTTGTAAACATTGTTTTGAGATGACATATATGTACATACATACTTACACAATTAAACATTTCTGCATAAATTACAAATACATGTACATACACAATTATACCTATGTATTTTATGTATCAAAATCAATATTCTATATATATTTTTGTTAAATGCATGTTTCCCCTTACTTTGAAACTTTATATTTGATTGTATAATCACTAAATATCATGTATAAATTATTATTAACCACTATCCTTAAGATGTTGTATTATGACCCCTTAACACATCCCCTTAAGACGGTCAGATACATTACATCCTAAATATCATAATTTAATTATATCATTTGTTATTATGACTCACCCCTAAAACTTATAATACTTGTTTATATCACTTAATATTTATACTTAATTATACTCTTCTTTGATCCCCTTAAGACGTCGTATTAGGACCCCTTAAGACATCCCCTTAAGACATGTTGTATTAACACATATCCTAAATATTATACTTAATTATATCATTTGTTATGATGAATCACCCTAAAACTTATAATACTTGTTTATATCACTTAATATTTATACTTAATTATACTCTTCTTTGATCCCCTTAAGACGTCATTTTAGGACCCCTAAAGACATCCCCTTAAGACGTGTCGTATTAGCACATATCCTAAATATTATATTTAATTATAGCATTTGTTATGATGACTCACCCTAAAGTATAATACTTGTTTATATCACTTAATATTTATACTTAATTATACTCTCCTTTGATCCCCTTAAGACGTCGTATTAGGACCCCTTGAGACAACCTATAAATTAGTGTTGGATGCTATTATTTGTTTTGAAAGCTTATAAATTAGTATTGGATGCTATTATTTGTTTTGACAACTTATAAATTAGTATTGGATGCTATTATTTGTTTTGGCAGCTTATAAATTAGTATTGGATGCTATTATTTGTTTTGACAGCTTGTAAATTAGCATTGGATGCTATTATTTGTTTTGATAGCTTATAAATTAGTGTTGGATGCTATTATTTATAGAATTTATTAATGCTTTTGTTCTCTAGTCTTGTATGGTATTGTTTGTTTCTTAAAATTTTATCCTTTGTGGTATATAAATAGATTTCTTTTGTTTGTAAATTATGATTTATTGACTAATTATTGATTGACGTGAATTGAATAAGTTCATTGACTAATTATTGCTAATTATTGAATATACATATCATGTATATCATGTATGGGATCACTAAATTTGTAAAGTACAAATATTAAAATGTCCTACTAATTTCAACTTTAATTTCATATTTATATTTAATTTCACATTAATTTCCTATATTAATGTCTTGACTATGAACATAAAATGCATAAATGCAGATGTGTAAATTAAAATTAAACAATAATAAAGTCCATAATTTACAACATATTAAGTACATGAAACCAATATATTAAGCGCATGAAATAAAGTCCATCATAGTACAACCCATGAACTAAAGTCCAACAAAGTACTTGACCCATGAAATATAAAGTCCAACATAGTACATGAGAAACCAAATATGTAGTCCATGAAATAATCAAATGTAACCCATAAAATCATGTTTAGGTCATGTATTGTCTCTATAATCAAGAGACCTCTTCACACCATGCAGACTATGCAGATGACCTGAAACACTCTGTATAAGAGAAAGATGAAATCAGATGTAAGATGATGAAAAATGTTATAATGACAATTTAATTTATAATTCATCATAAAATTAAATTACCATCATATCTGGGTTTGGATGCTTTGGTGCTCCTGAACCAACCTCTAAATTCTCTGAATCAATCTACATAAACAAGACAAAGAAAGTTGAAATTAGATGTAAGTCTACAATTAAAAATGATTTAATTCAATTTAATTTTATAATTTATCATATTTTAATTGTACCTCATATTCGAGGTTGTGCACCCTCTTCTCTATAACCCGCTTGTACATGCTTAGCTACAAGATGTGTCTCACGCTATAAAAAAAAAGAATTTAACATGTGTATGAGCATATATATATATATATTCAATTTTAAATTTAATGTAAGTTATTCACAATGTATAATTTGTAATTGACTTTAAATATAATGAAAAATTTAAATTACTATGATATCCTGAGTCATTTACATGTCCTCCTAGAGGTGTAACTAAGGACTGGTCATGGCAGAAAGTCACACTAACAGAGTCCTACAAGATCAAATTTAAAGCATGCATACTTGAATTAGGTTAAAAAATATATATTCAAGTTTGTACATTTTGTGTAGAATTTTTTTTAAACAACCTAAAAATTAGAGGCCTCACGAGTAGCCACAACATCTAATGTTTGCTCGATGCCCATTCTCATTGTGGTATCAACCTAGACATACATGTAGACATTTAACGCTTATAATATTTATAAGTGTACATGCACATTTCATATAAAGTGAATTCAAAATTCATAATTGTAACTATACTAATTTAAGTTAAACAATTTACAATATAAGTGTACCTACCCCTGATCTACGATGCCCGTTAGTGGAGGAGTGCTCGACAACCCCTCAGGTGGAGTCGACATGGAAGCTGATTGACTCCCCTAAACCAACATAAATATTTTAAACATATGTTCATGATTCAATTATAAATTTAAAACTCAAGTTAAAAATCATTTCATATATAATTTAAAAATTTGAAATCAAAATACCCCATATGGTTTCATCAGACTAAGGTCGTAATGTATGTACTCATGGAGGATGATTTCCATAAAGTTAGTTTCATCTTTACACCAAACAACTTGATTGTTAAAATGTATCATAAATTTTTTGATATATATACATTCATTAATTTTTTATAAAATGAACATGTAGATGCATATTTATACCTATGTCATAGTGTTCTTGGGGTGATGGTCTGCTATAATTCTACAAATGAACTAAGGCAACTAGATGAACCACCATAATCTCCACGTCCACCTGAACTAGGTGTGGCCTAATCAGGTCCATAGCATAACTGATGGAAACTAGTACATACATGTGGGACTCTCGACACTCCTAGAGTGGTACTCAGACCAACTCCATAAAACACTCCTCCATCATCGTCGTCTTTATGCTCCCTACTCGCTATCGTAGAAGCATGTTGATCAAGGTCTCATGCGAGTGTACTAAGGGATACTAATGTTGAGACCATCACATGTTGATGCACATGTGTGAGAATGATAGAACCAAGAGGTGCAACAAGGGGTTGACCATGCATGGGGTGTTGGGGATCAACCCTTGCCCTAACCTCTATTGTGGCGATGTCAGCCACCAAACACCTTAAAATGATTTAAAAATCAAAATAATTGGGCTTTTCCCCCATAACAAACTCTACATATAGTTTCTTCAAAAAATACAATGGGACCTCCCAATTAGCGTGTGGTGGACTATCAAATACCATATACCATTGATCCCAAAAATTTGCACTCATTTGTGGATGTATACACCACCTCATGGATATTCTAGATTTATTGGGAGGAATGGGCTGCCATGTAACATGGTCAAGAAAGTAAGGGGCTAGGTGGGATTTTGTTATTTTAAGGTCTAAAATTTGTTTATAGGAGAGACTGTTTGTATAAAATTGTCTCATTTGCTCTCTCTCTCTCTCTCGTCGATGCCTATCTAGATTAGAATCAGTAGTCCTGATGGCATCCACAACGTTTTGCATCGCCGATGCAAAATGTCTCACATGTGATAGAATCAATGCTTGATTCTGCATAGCATTGATTTGAATTTGAATGGATGCAACTTGATCATTTATGTGTGCCCGCGGCGAGCCCCATCGTGATGTAATGGGTGCTGGAGGTGGGATATTAGGCTGAGGGGGGGTGGAGGGGAGGAGGAAAGTGGAGGTGGAGGTGGGAGGTGGACGGGAGGTGGAGGTGGCTAAGGTATTGGATTGATGCTATCATCAATGTTAAATTGATCCATGATATCAAATATAAGTGCACCTGCATTAAATTATACAAAACTTAACATACAAACTTACAAAATTACAAGAAATAGTTGAATTTGAAACACACATGCAAATTTGTTTAAATAGGATGTCTATACATATACATACACATACATATACATTGATTGAACTTGAGCATGTGCATACAAAATTCAAAATTTAACATGTACATACATTTAAAATAAAAAAAATATGATGCATAATTTGCATGCATACATCATTTAACTAAACTATGTACATACATAAAAATTTCAAAATTTAAGATCTCGAACTATGCAATTTTAATACCTGTACATACTAAAAAATAAACTTTAAACATTCACAAAAAGCTCATTTTATGTCTAATGCATATATATATTACATTTTTCCAATAGGAGAAATCATGATCTAGTAGATAGTCATAAAATATATACTATTATAAATTCATCATGATAAGTTCATAAACTCTACCAAATTCATAAATTCATGTCAATAAAAATATCCACTCAAAAAAAATCATAAATTCACATCACTAAAAATATCCATCCAACCAAATTCATAAATTCATCACACAAAATATCCATTGAACCAAATTCATAAATTCATTTAACTATAAGATCATTGTCTTAATTTAGAAACCGTTGCGGCTCTCTACAACATCTCTTCATTTCTTTATCTTTTCCTTTTCAGAATCAGAAGTTCTCCTCTCCTCTAGCCATTGTTGATGCTCATCTAAGATCCCATCCATAGCCCTAACAACATCAACAATGGTTTTCATCCTAGATGGAAACATCCTCACAGGTGGTGTGATACATTCTTCATTTTGAATAATGTTGATTTGATCTTGGATGGTTCTAACATTGGAATTGATTCGTGCTTGCAAGTGAGCACCATTGATTTCAGGTGGTGGAGGTGGGGGGTTATGAGGTGGAGTGGGTGGAGGTGGAGGTGAAGGTGGTGGAGATGGATGTCATGGAGGTGGATTATGAATATTATTGAATCAATCCATGCGATCTCTAAGATATGAGTGAACCTGCATTAGATTTGTAATTTCAAAATGTCAGATACATGTTAAGGAAATACCCTTAAACCATTCAATATAAATGGCCTAATTGAATAAAAATGATAAAATATGTAAGACTCATTTATGTCTAAGTCATGTTGCTTGAATGAAAAAACAATTAACTATTAATATAGGACAATTTATGAATGCTATATGGTACGGTTTAGAGTTTAGGATTTAGGTTTTAGGGCAATAGGATGGCTTAAGGGGGTCTATGTAGTAAGGTCCTAGTACAAAATGACATGGCTTTTAAGTGAATAAAATTTGGTGAAGATGCCCAAGGCAACCAAATTTCATTAGGTCTGAGACAGCTTCACCAAATTTTATTCACTTGAGCTATGCCATTTTGTCCTAGAGGCTTACTAGACATATATCCTTAAGCCATCTATCACCTAAGCAAATAAGAATTGATCCAACTTAGATCATGAAATCTCATTCATATTATAATCTTGCATTATCTTATTATTGTTAAATTTGGTTGCCTTAGACTAACTTAACCAAAAATTGAGAACTTATTTTATCCCCTTAAGAAATGTAATATTAGGACACCTTAAGACATCCTAAAGTATGGCTTAAGGGGGTCTATGTAGTAAGGTCCTAGTACAAAATGACATGGCTTAAGTGAATAAAATTTGGTGAAGATACCTAAGGAAACCAAATTTCATTAAGGTCTTAGGCAACTTCACCAAATTTTATTCACTTGAGTCATGTTAGTTTGAACTAGGACCTTACTAGACATAGATCCCCTTAAGCCATCCTATCACCCTAAACCATAAATTGATCAACCTATATCATGATTTATCTCATTCATATTATAATCTTGCACAATCTTATTATTGTTAGAATTTGGTTGCGCCCAGACAGCTTCACCCAGAATTTGAGAACTTATTTGATCTTCTTAGAAATTCCATATTAGGATGCCTTAGGCTTATCGATTTATGGTTTAGGGTGATAGGATGGCTTGTGGGTCTATGTCTAAGTCTAAACAAAAGCATAACATGGCAATGAATACTTGAGTAATTTAAAGAAACAGAATTTTAACGAAGTAAGGGCTTAGGAAAAAATGACGGCTTTAGGGTTTAGGGTTTAGAGTTTAGAGTTTAGGGTTTGGGGTAATAGGATGGCTTAATGGGATCTATGTAGTAATGTCCTAGGACAAAATGA
>VDFB02073525.1:0-13205 GCA_007258455.2 Sequoia sempervirens
CTAGATGTGCCGTAATAAAATGTCAAAATAATTACTGTGCATATGAGAAGAAAATTATATGCGCTTTAACAGTCACTGTATGCGCTTTAATAATCACGGATGCACCGTAACAGTCACAGGATGTGCCGTAACAGTCACAGGATGCGCCGTAACAGTCACGGGATGCGCCGTAACAGTCACGGGATGCGCGTCAAAATTCTGCAAAATCAAAAGTTAAAGTTTTCCGTATGCGCATCAGGAATTTTTGAATGTGCCTAAACGTTAGAATTTTTTGAAGAACCAATTCCAGAAAGCCGAAACTGTCAAAAATGAACTTACAGAAAATGTTAAATTTGTGGGTTCCTGCCCCACGGTGGGCGCCATTTTAATGTGGTGTATAAAATATTGCATTAATTAAATAAAAATCCAACACATGTTAATAAGACATTAAATCGAAAATTTGTAAAAGAAAAATGAAATAATGCAAACCGTAATCGCAGCTTCTCGAAACCGTCTTATCCTCCTCTAACTTCACCATTTTGTTGCTTCAAATGGCTCTCAAATCAGCAGATAGAGCTCAACAAAATGACAGCATGAAGAACGAGATAAAAATAAGAATGCATAATATGCAAAATGCAAATCTATGCTAACATGAAGATGTGAATGTGATGCTGAAAATGATGTGAATGCATAAATTGATTGCATGAGCGTAGGTATGCATAGGTAGGTATGCATATTATATGTGGATCATTAACCAAGGCTTGGATTTGCATGGGCTTTTATAGAGTTTTCAAATGGGTTTGATTGGCTGAATCGATCGACGGTCCAGATTAAGCTTGTTTCGAACAGACGGCGGGAGATCTTCGAAAGTGGAAGAGGAGGATGGAAGGTTTCCCTTTTCTTCGAATTTCATCATTGAGTTTCGAAGGGAAATTTCTATTTCGAAGGATAAGATACGAATTTGGAAGGGAGAGTTAGCCTGAGTTAGAAATTAAATAAATTAAATTTATTTAATTTGAGAAGTGGAGATGAAAATGGAAACCCACATAATTAAATAAATTATTTAATTATGTTTAAAAAAAAGAAAATGAAATTAGGGTGAGGTGGAAAATATTAAATAAAAATATTTAATATTTAATTTGAGGACGAAGAATATTCCATTATTCAAATATTCAAAATATTTGAACTTTAGAATAGGATGATAATTAAATGTAAATAAATTATAAAAAATTATTTAATTTAATTAAGCGGAGGGTGGGAATGTTAGTAATTAATTTAATTAAAGGTAGAAGAATTTAGATTAAATTTATTTATATGCAGATGACATTAGAGGAATTAATTAAATAAATCATATTTAATTAATTAACAAGCTTAATCATGACCATTTTTTAGACATATACACACCTTTAATAGAAAATTTAGGAAGAGTAAGATTAGAAGTATAAACAAAAATACATTTTAGGAATTAATGACTACAAATATTAAGATTAAAAAACCATTTTCAATCAATGTATGCTTAATGCTCATATAGGTTTAGTACCAAAAATGATTAGAAGATAAATAATCTTCTATTAAACCACATTGAAGTGAAGTTTAGATGGAAGAAATGTAATCTCCATAATGTCAGTATATAATACACCCAATTTGGGCAACTATTTCAATAGGCTTAGTAAAAGAGGGAATATGGATCTTTTGTATAGAATTATGAAGAAACTCATGATATTAAGGTGAAGTTTAAATAATATCCCAAAGAGAAATATTATATACTAAAGTTCTTTTATACTATTATACTCTTTAGTGTTCTTAAAGGAATACAAGAAGTCAACATGAAATACTGGGATTAGATAAAGGAAGAGGAACAATCTTAGTGTTGGTTTGTTAGTTTCACCAAGTGTTATAGGTATTCATTACTGCATAAAATTTAAAAATAAGAGTTTCAAGTATAATCATCAACAAAATAAAGGTTGAAATAAGATGGGTCAACAAGGGATAATTCCTAGGTTCGTTAGGAATACCTACCTAGATCATGAAAACTAAAGAAGATGGTGGGATGAAGTAAAATACCCACACAAAGATTTGGAACATCAAGGATTGATCATTGTGCATCATTATAGAAAGCTCTAGTCCATTATATCTAGTTGTGGAATTTGTATAGGAAACTTTTAAATTTTAAAAAATGTAAGAGTTGATTTATTTTACTATAATATCCAAGAAATTTATAAAAATAAGAGTAATAAAATAATTATTAAATATTTTCTTTAAATGAGTAAATATAACCATATTTTCACATGGTGGATTTTATATTATCTATAAGATTTGAGGTAATAGAAAAAATATGTACAAAGATTAAATCAAGTCATTTTCTCCTATTCTTTCGTTATTTCTTTCTTTTTGTACTAGGGTTAAATCTTCATCTAGGTTTGTTGTGTACTTATAAGAAACCTTTGTTCCTTAGTATCATGTTCTTGTACATTGTATGGTAACTTTCATGATAAATATTATGTGCATGTGTCCCTTCCTCCTATCAGATTTTCTTTATGGATATGAGGAAGTTTATTTCTAATTTTTTGGTTTCCTCCTTATCAAAATATTGCTTCAATAATTTAGAAATCATATTTACAAGCTTATATCATCTCTCTCATTTTCTTCTCTTATTTGTACCTTCAATAATGACTAAATTGATTTTACATGACGACCAATGTTAAGTAATGATGCTTTCCCTTTATTACTAGTTGGAGGAATTAAATCTTAGATGCAACCTTTATCAATATTTTTTAAGTCTTTAATGGCACATTTTGTACTAGAGTGCACACTTGTAAATTTAAAATTTAGAACTGTTTTAGATTATGTTTTGTGTGCAATCTAGTAATTTGAATGTTTTGACTATTAAAAACTAGATAGATGTTGAATGCTTTTTTGTTAATGGTATGAAAATATTATTGATGAGTAGATGAATTATTAGAACTATTTTAGATAAATATATTCTCTATATCTAGATATATTATTTACCAAGGTCTCATTGCTCCTTTAGGTGTACATACATATATAACATGGAAATGAATGTAATGCCCCGCCTAAATAACCTAAGAATGTTGCAAAAGGATATAAAAGCGTAATAATTTTTTTTTTAAGTATTAATATAATGTTAAATAGTTGCATACATTCTTAGGTTAATCGACGTTACACTACTTTGAGTTTTCCTTAAGCGACTTAAGTATTTCGCATTGCTCCCAATTGAATCATAACATAAGATAACATTGCATAATATTAAATTTTTCATTCATGATAACATAATAAAGCACAAACCATTTTTCCATACATTGCATTGATAAGATATTACATTGCTCATCCATCTGATGAGATAGTACAAATAATAGATACAATTTTACAAATGATCTCCTCTTATACAATTGAGGGATGTTTTTACATTACAAGTTACAATATACAATGATGAAGAATAAAAGAAGTCCATATGCGAGCTCTCCATCCATGAAGCGCTCAATGCTACAATCGAACATACTGGGGACCCAACGGAGTAAGGTGCACGTTCCACCCAACCATGTGGTACCCGTAGGTCCACCCCCCGTGCTAGGAGATAGTAATAAGGCTACCTAGATCAAATCTACTAACCCTAGACACTAGTACATACACACTATTGGTTACATTGCTTCCAGATTTAACATTTGATTTGAAACACAGACTCATGGTTTAACTGTTATTCTAGGTGGAGTGTCATCACAACGATGCAATGGTTACCCTGGTGTTTCTTCCTAGGTCCTGGCCCCCAATCCTTGGGTTACCCTGGTAACCTCTTACGAAACCCGGCCCCTATTGCATGCATTTGCGGAATTGAATGCCTCTTAAGGAAACGAGACACCGATTTTTGCCATTCCAGGCCTTCTCGACTTATACTCATAACTGTAGAAGCTTATGAGTCATAAGCGAGGCATAAGCATCTTATTACATATTTTAAATCTATCTACCATGTTCTTTAGTTTTCACTGACTTACTTAACTAATCGTAAGTTACCCTGACACCTCTTTGTGTGTCAGCCCTTACGACTAGCCACTCCCCTAAACATAACAAGGTTACTAGGTTTACAAGACTAGAGTTTACAAAGCGCACAAAAGTTCAACATATGATTGCCAAAATTACCACAATAAAGGTCTCAATTTCGTTTACAAAATACAGTGCACTACCCTAGATTATTCAAACACAAGAAACCATGGTTTATTTTACTTCCCAAGATAGAACTACATCTGGAAGACTTTCACAACATAGGTTTTCCCAATTTTCCCCAAAAGAAAAATACATATAAAGACAAATCAAGAAAGCAAATATCTATTTTTGGATCTACTAAATCCAAACCATTCATTAAAATTTCCAAAAAAATTAACCTTTCAAATAATTAATTCATTTTCTATGCATTTCAAATACATCAAATCTCTAATTTACCCAATTTCATAACCTAATTTTTATATTCCAAAATAACAATTTATTCTATAACAGCCAACTAAATTAAACAAAATATCTAATTCTAGATATTTGATAATTTAATTCTTTAATCATATCATTAAAACATGATATTATATTTTTTTAAAATAACAATTAAAATTATATATATATATATATAATTTTAATCACTAATATAAAAAAAAATGCGAAATTAAAACTTTTTAATAAACTAGATTTTACTTTTAAATCGCATTATATCCGAATGCTAATTTTATAAGTTAATAAAACAAATCATATATTTTAGAGCAGCCAGGCCGCCGCTCCCAGGGTTTGGGAGTGGGCGCGGCCCATGCCAGGGCTGCGCCCAGCAACCAACGGCTGTTGTGTGCAGCCTTGGCGGCTGTGCCACCATTGCAGAGTGTGGGGAAGGGCTTCGGCCCTTTCCCACAGTGAAATTTTTTTTTTATTTAAAATTTTTGTTTGTAATCCCTGCGGAATAGTATATCCGCGGCCAAAAATTTCGATCCATGTTTTCTAAAAAAAAATAAAATCTTCTATCACGCCCGTACGACGATTTTTGATTTAAAAAAAATAACCAGACATGTATATGGGTATTTACTAAACAATTTATAAATAATATATATATATATATATATATAACCAGGGTATTCACAGAATATTATAAAGAATAATTTCTACAGAATTCAATATAATTTTCAAAAATAACAAAAGAATTTCTGTAAAGTTTTCTTTTGAATCACAGTAATTTTTTTTTATTTGTTTATTGTTTCATTCCTCAAGATTTGGTTTT
Source organism: Sequoia sempervirens (assembly GCA_007258455.2). Lineage (NCBI taxonomy): Eukaryota > Viridiplantae > Streptophyta > Pinopsida > Cupressales > Cupressaceae > Sequoia > Sequoia sempervirens. The sequence goes on from VDFB02073525.1 coordinate 5,246, forward strand.
CCTCTTTTGCCAATAATTTACTCTTCAAAAAAAAATTAAATGATTTTAGCAGAAATAAAATAAATACAGAGGTTTCCTTCTTTTCATATCAAAATCTCACAAACTTATCACAGCAAATAACTTCTTCAGAAATATAAATCATGCTCAATTTTTTTTATAAGAAAATACAAATAAATAATTTCACCAGAGAAATACCTTTACCCTGTGCTTTGAAAATTATCTGAAGAGGAAATTACCTGTAGCTTCCGTTTCCTTCCCGCACAGCAAAATCCAATCCAAAAACAATTTTTCCAACTAACACAATAGATCCACAAAGAAATAACTACCCCAAATCACAGAGAGGTAACAAATCTTAAGAATTCCAATTTTTTTTAACACAGAGATTTAGTGCCCAGAAAATATCCCCGAGGCAACAGAATAACCCTGTGCAATTTCCCCAGATCCTCAATAACCTCCGTGAAAATTTTCAACAACCTCTGCCATTATGGCACTCATACACTTGTCGAGAAGTTGTTGAGAAATATCTTCTCCACTTCTCTATGAAGTGCATATTTAAATTCTATATGTAATTTTATCTAATTAATTAAATTTAAATTTTAAAACTCTAATTTTAAATCACATGCAATTAACTTATTTATTTAATTTAATACTAAAATAAATTTCCAAACCCAATTTAATTCTCATGCAAATTTATTTCAATTTATTTTCTAATTTTCTAATCTATTTAAACACAATATAATTTGCATTTAATAATTTCGACCTCAATAATTAATTTATTTAATTAAATAGTTTAACTTTTAAAGAATAAATCATTTAACTAATTAAACTAACTAATATATTAAATAATTAAGTAAATAAATTTCAATTATATTTAAATATTAATTTTATAACAATAAATAAAACACAATAATTAACATTAAAAATAACCAACATTTACCTTTTCAAAATGATTTAACCAACAGAACCCATTACAAAACAACCTATGACTCAAAACTGAAAACTGACATTGCACTAATACTAAGGTTAAAGATTGGACTAGGATAAACCTAACTACTATCTCCCATTCAACAATTCCGTTGAGTCTTGACACGCTCAGACCTGATTACACAGGTGGAGTCGGTGTCATGTACCTGCAAATCCTGCAACCAAGCAAACAATGTACATGCATGTATATATATATAAAGCATTAAAACAAACACACCATGCGGAGAAAATCACAGATATCGCAGGGCACTCGCAAGCGAGTGATGCGATTCTGTTCTCCACACCAATACACTCACAGAAAACTGACTCAATACATGTTGTTAGTCCATCATAAACATGTGCATATCCATAAACAACTGAAAATAACCATCTACACTAAATCATATCAAGTCTGAAATCAATAAACATCACACAGAGTATCATCATGTCATACAATTATCCATCATCGCTCAAAATCAGCGATCCAAGTATCCAACAAAACAACAAAGTCTAACAGTATAAGAAAGTATCAACGGAAAGCATAACATGTGCTGAGGTGGGTACTACATCCTCCCTCGGGATCGCTTTGCTCCCGGAAGCTCCTAATCAGATAGGGATGTCCCTCATGCGTCGCATCCTCCCGTAGCCGGGCTTCCTCATGGCTAGGATCCCATTGACCCTCACCGATCAACCTCGACCCCGAGACCGAGCTACCGGCGGTCAAGAATGGCCACGGCCCAGCCAAATTTCATCATTCCTCTACCAGAACGCATTCCAATCAAGTACATGAGATATGTCGGGATGATATGGTCTAAGTACTGACACATGAAAAACATCATGAATACGAGACAAACTGGGTGGTAAGGCGAGTCGATATGCCACGGGACCAATTCTTTCTAAGATCTCAAATGGTCCTACAAAACGAGGTGCAAGCTTAGAGCCTTTTCCATAACGGATTGGACTCTTTCGCGGTCGCACTCGAAGAAACACTCTATCACCAACAGCAAACTGTCGATCAATCCTATGCGCATCGGCATATTTCTTTTGCCTATCCTGAGCTGCAATCAAATGCTCTCTAATACGGTCAACCTGTTGCTCCATGTCTCGAAGCATCTCAGGTCCAAGTAACACTCTATCCTCTAGTCGATCCCAACTCAAAGGAGTTCGACAAGGACGACCGTATAATGCCTGATAAGGTGGCATACCTATAGAACTCTGATATCCGTTGTTATAAGCGAATTCTACTAAATACAAATAATCCTCCCAACGTGATTGTTGATCCATTACGTACATCCTAAGCATATCCTCTAATATTTGGTTAACTCTTTCAGTTTGACCATCAGTTTGAGGATGATAGGCTGAACTAAAGTTCAACTGTGTACCTAATGCACGTTGCAAAGAAGTCCATAATGCTGAAGTGAATACAGGATCTCTATCCGATATGATCCTACGAGGAATTCCATGCAATCTAACGATGTCCTCCATAAATATCCTAGCTACCGAGGAAGCATTATATGATGAACGTACAGGTGAAAAATGAGCTACTTTAGTCAAACGGTCAACAGTTACCATAATGGCATCATGTCGACGTGATGACGTAGGTAACCCCACAATAAAATCGATGGATATAATATCCCATTTCCATTCTGGAATGAGATGTGGCTGCAATAATCCAGCAGGATGATGATGCTCAGCTTTAACTCGCTGGCATTCAAGACATCTCGATACATAATCTGCAATATCACGTTTCATACCAGGCCAGAAATACAATTGCCTAAGATCGGCATGCATTTTCTTGACACCTGGATGGGCTGAATACGGAGCTCTATGAGCTTCAGTCATGATTAATGTACGAAGACTCTCTACATGAGGTACATAAATGCGACCATTATGTCGTAATATACCATCCGATTCTAGGACATAACCTTCAAATCGACCTTCTAAAGGCCTACCCGACTCAATTTCTAACTTCACTTCTTGATATAATCTATCATTAGGAAGTGTAGCTACTATTTGACCTCTCAAATCTACTTCAAGAGTAGTAGCAGAGATCTCATGACGACGTCGGCTAAGAGCGTCAGCCACTACATTCTCTTTGCCTTGAACATACTTTACTTCAAAATCGTACTCACACAAGAACTCCATCCACCGTCTTTGCCTTGCATTCAAGTTAGGTTGCGTGAAAATATATTGCAAACTACGGTGATCGGTATGAAGTTCAAAGCGATGACCTAAAAGAAAATGTCTCCAACGAACTAATGCATGCACTACTGCTGCTAGTTCTAGGTCATGAGTAGGATAGTTTAATTCATGGTCCTTGAGTTTACGAGACTCATAAGCAACCACACGCCCATCTTGCATCAGAACTGCTCCCAAACCTTCTAAGGATGCATCCGCACAAACTACGAAATCCTTAGTAGGATCAGGAACAATAAGTATAGGCGCATTAGTTAACTTTTCTTTAAGAATTTGAAAAGCTAACTGACACTGTTCCGTCCAAACAAACTTCTTCCCTTTCCTCTGAAGAGAAGTAATAGGATGACCGATCCTAGAAAATCCCTCTACAAAACGTCTATAATAGCCAGCTAACCCCATAAAACTACGAACTTCACCTACGTTAGTAGGTGCAGGCCAATCAACTATGGCTTGGATCTTTGAAGGATCCACAGCAATACCTTTTCCAGATATCACATGTCCAAGGTATTTAATTTCAGATTGAAAGAAGTCACACTTCTTCAGGTTTGCATACAATTGGTTTTCTCGTAAACATTGCAACACCTGTCTCAAATGTTCTTCATGTTCCTTCATGTTCCTCGAATAGACTAAAATGTCATCGAGAAATACCAGGACAAAGCGATCGAGGTAAGTATGAAATACACCATTCATTAAACTCATAAATACCGAAGGTGCATTCGTTAACCCAAAGGGTACTACTGTGAATTCGTAATGCCCGTAACGAGTTCGAAAAGCAGTTTTATGGATATCTGCTTCAGCTATACGCAATTGATGATAACCAGATTTCAAATCAATTTTAGAGAACACATTAGCTCCCTTAATCTGATCAAACAGATCATCGATTCTAGGCAAAGGATAACGATTCTTAATCGTAACCTTGTTCAATTGACGATAGTCAATGCAAAGCCTAAGAGATCCATCCTTCTTTTTTACGAAGATGACAGGTGCTCCCCAAGGGGACACACTTGGACGAATGAAACCCTTTTCTAAAAGTTCCTCTAACTGAATACGAAGTTCCTCTAACTCTTGAGTCGTCATTCTATAAGGAGCTCTAGAAATAGGCTCAGCTCCAGGAACTAGGTCTACTCTAAAGTCGATATCCCTCTTCGGTGGCATTCCAGGAATGTCATCGGGAAACACATCCGCGAATTCCCTAAGAATAGGATGATCATCAAGAGATACCTCTCGACTCTCACCCTCATCTAAATCGGTAACTGTTGTTGCAAACAGTTGACATCCCTGACGAAGACATCTCTTTAATTGCATAGCAGAAATCATCCGCAAAGAGATAGGTCTTTGAATACCTACGATTTCCACTTTCGCACCTAAATCATCAATGCAACTAACTGTCTTAAGTCGACAGTCAATTACAGCATGATGAGATGCTAGCCAATCCATACCTAGTACTATATCGTACGATCCTAAGGGAGTAACATATAAATCTACTAAGGTAGCTAACGTACCTATTTTAAGTTCACAGTTATATACTAAGTTATCTACTGCTACTTTCACCCCTGAGGTGAATTCAACTTGCCATTTACCACCTTGTTTAACCGCCACAAGACCACAACGGTCAACAATGGACGGTGAAATAAAGGAGTCAGTGGCTCCAGAATCAAAAAGTATAGATACATTAACACCATTTAACTTACCTGAAGATTCGACCACCGTATTCTGATGATCAGCTTGGCGGTCATTAACCACGATAAAATCAGATGAGCACGCTCCAGTCAGCCCACCATAGTTCTCTCTCCAAACCGGCGTCGAAAGGTCCATAACCAAGATTTCATCGACACCGCCCCAGCTATGTGCCTCCATGCTGCCTACGGCCAGCATAACAACCTCGCACTCGTGCTCTCTACCAAATCCTCGCCAAGGTGTATTGGACCGCTGAAAACTACCCCACCGGGACACGGTAGACTGCACTCGTGTAGGTCGACCTGCCATTGGCGCTTTATTAGCCACCAGTTACTGCACCCCTTTCCCCTGATCAGAGGACTGTTCTGTTGGAGGTTGAGGGTTGTTCTTTTGAGGTGTTTTCGCTGCTGCCCACCTCGTGGTGTCTCTGGTTCTTGGAAGAACCACTGCTCACTGGGCTCCACCGTGGACTAAAACCTGCTACAGGAGCACTCCCAATCTGCACTCCTGTGTGCCCACCTAAAGCCATAATAAGGTTCTCCTCAACTATGCGAGCCTTCTCCACTGCGACTTCCATAGTCTTTGGCTCAAAGACTCGGACACCACCACTGATACGGGCGTTTAAGCCCCTAATGAAATGTTGTACTAGCATAGACTCATCATCGCCAATACCAGCATACTGCTTGAGTTCATAAAACCTACGTTCGTATTGCTCTACAGAAAGAGCTAACTGGCGTAGATCATGGAACTCATCAGCCCTACGCTGCCTCCAGTGTTCCGAAAGGAACCGAGCTCTAAATCTCTCGAGAAATATCTCCCAAGACACAGAACCAATATCAATGTGGAGCTTCTGCTCCTCTAGGCGCCACCATGTAGAGGCAAATCCTCTCAAATGCATACACACTGGCACCCGGGTATTGCTACCGTAGGTGCATGGCAAGCATTTTACCTAAATTGCGAAGCGTTCGCTTTCTAATCTCCTCCTCTCCTCAACCATCAGCAGTAGGGAGGACGTGTTTCGCAATCTCCTCATATGGCCCCTGAGTGATAGTATCTCAAGGAATCAGGTTCTACTTCTCTGGGGACCCATCCCTCTCTCTGCCAACCTCCCTGCCATCTATACCTGCTCTGTGCCCAAGACGAAGCTAGGACCTCTAAAAGTGGACGATCCGAAACCCCCATCAGCCGACCGCCTCAGATTCTCGCCCCCTCATTCTCCTCCTCGACCCATCTCGACCCCGCTGGTCATGGTGAGGGCTAGGAGGGGGAGTAACCTGAGGGATTGGCCCACGGCCTCCACCTCTACCTCTACCACGACCTCTTCCTCCTCGCCTAGGCATGTTCCTACACAAGACAATTTACGAGTCTTAGATACTATTCAACCAAGGTTATCAGTTGTGACACTACGTACTAGGTCAACCTAATGGGCTCTAGATTACCCAGAGCGTCCAGTGTTTGTAACCTTGGCTCTGATACCAATCTGTAATGCCCCGTCTAAATAACCTAAGAATGTTGCAAAAGTGATATAAAAGTGTAATAATTTTTTTTTAAATGTTAATAATATGTTAATTAATTGCACACATTCTTAGGTTACAACGACGTTACACTACTTTAAGTACTCCATAAGCGACTTAAGTATTTCGCATTGCTCCCAATTAAAAACATAACATAAAGTAAACATTGCAAAATAATTAGATTTTCCATACAAGATATAATAAGATACAAATACAATTCCATACATTGCATTGATGAGATATTACATTGCTCATCCATCTGATGAGGTAGTTCAAATAACAATACAATTTTTACAAATGATCTCCTCTTATACAATTGAGGGATGTTTTTACATTACAAGTTACAATATACAATGATGAAGAATAAAAGAAGTCCATACGCGGGCTCTCCATCCATGAAGCGCTCAATGCAACAAACGAACTGGGGACCCAACGGAGTAAGGTGCACGTTCCACCCAACCATGTGGTACCCGTAGGTCCACCCCCCGTGCTAGGAGATAGTAATAAGGCTACCTAGACCAAATCTACTAACCCTAGACACTAGTACCTACACACTATTGGTTACATTGCTTCCAGATTTGACATTTGATTTGGAACACAGACTCATCGTTTAACTGTTATTCTAGGTGGAGTGTCATCACAACGATGCAATGGTTACCCTGGTGTTTCTTCCTAGGTCCCGGCCCCCAATCCTTGGGTTACCCTGGTAACCTCTTACGAAACCCGGCCCCTATTGCATGCATTTGCGGAATCGAATGCCTCTTAAGGAAATGAGACATCGATTTTCCATTCCAGGCCTTCTCGACTTATACTCACAACTGTAGAAGCTTATGAGTCTTAAACGAGGCATAAGCATCTTATTACATGTTTTAATTCTATCTACTGTGTTCTTTAGTTTTCACTGACTTACTTAACTAATCGTAAGTTACCCTGACACCACTTTGTGTGTCGGCCCTTACGATTAGCCACTCCCCTAAACATAACAAGAATACTAGGTTTCCATAACTAGGGTTTTCCATATGCACAAATCACATCTCACGATATTAAACAAATCAAAACAGTACAATACACCACTTTTTTTTTAATTCTTGCACAAACCCAGGTCATTAAGAAATAATTTGAAAACAATAGCACCCTTTTTAACCCAGTTGATCTGGAAGACTTAATTATCAGAGACTCTCCCATTTTGCCCGTTTACAAAAAAAATAAATAAATAAATAAAACAGTTTTAGGCAAAACTCTTCTACCATTTGGATATGCTAAATCCATTCAGTTAATCAAAATTAATCTAGAATTAAATTCACTAATTCATAAAGAAATTGCACCATTTTATTTTAAATTAACTTTCCCAATTTTAATAACAAATAAATAAATATATATATAAAATAACCAATTTTATTCTAACTATAACGAGAAATAACTATCCATAAAAACAATTTATCACGTCAAATAATCCATCAAGTTTATTTTTTCTGAATTTACATATATATATTTTTAAATATTCATATCCATAATAATATATATATATATATACTATGAATAAAATATAAAAACACTTCGAATTAAATCGAATTAAATAAAAAAATTATAAATTTCACATTATAGAATTC
>VDFB02073526.1:0-11466 GCA_007258455.2 Sequoia sempervirens
ATATATATACATACATTTAATAGACTAACATTTAACATAAAGCAAGACATAACATGAGCATATTATAATGTGCTCACATTATGTCTTTCTTAGGAAACTCTTGGGAACAAACGCAAAAAACATGTCAAAACTATGAAATAACGTGAGAACATTATTTCTTGATTTGGGAATCCTCAAGCCTTAGGCTTTCTCTTTTCTTTGGAATACCAACCCAAAGGCTTGGAGTGTCTTCCCAACATCTAAAGACATGTTTTTGTAAATTCCATAATATATCACATAATCACACATTCATGCTAAGCATTTAGTTTGCACATGTTTCAAAAGGGTATAACAAATCAAATACCTGGGTAATGTTAGACTCTCTCTTGGCTATTTAATGATGTAATATTTTTCACATTTTGACAATGTTAAGCCTTTGATCTTTAATTTCTTTTTTTTTGTGTGTGTGCTTTTTGGAAAAAACTAGTGTTTGGTATTTTTTTCATTATAAATTAACCATTCATCAAAATTTTAAATCAATTACCTTTTTAGAAACTAGACTCCATTCTACACATATTAAAAAAATTAATTTTTAATTAATTTTAAAAGTTTATAGGGGTAGCATAGACAAAATTCTATTTTTGAAGAAGTGTCCACTTTGAAAATTAGTAAAAAATCATATATTCATTAAAAACTTATTAGAAATTAGGGATCATAAACTACATCATGTTAGCTAATTTCTCACTAAAGTGATTTTAAAAATACCAAAAAAAGTTAACCTTTTTAGGGAGCCACAAAAGTCATTATGTTATGTTTTATTGACAAAAACAATACCAATTCATGTGGCTCCCTCTCTTGAACCCCTTAATCTCTACCATTTTCAAAAAAATAGTAGTTTAGAAAGTCAACATAGAGCACTACTATGATCCTTTTTTTTTGTTGCATCTAAATTTTTTGAGTGTAACTATCCTCAATTTCACATCTAAGGTCAATATTTCATGATTTCAAAAAAAAGGTGGCCACTTAAGACCCCTTTTCGCCCCCCATCTATTTTCATTTACTCTTCACTAGTTCACTATCTCCCAAAATGTGGAGATCACTAGCTCCCAAAAATATGGGATTCTGTACAAATATAAATCTACAACAATTTGGAGTCTTCAAATCCTCACTTCAATCTAGTAGCATCTCCCCATATCACCTACAAAAGATCCCAAAGCCATCTCCCCAAATGACAAGGCATCATATATAGAAGTTTTAGAATGAGAAAACCACTATGGTATTCAAAAACCACAAGAAAAACACCTCCTTGGAAAACCCACGCCCCATTTGGAGAAATAATCATAAAAATAATAAAATTAGTCAATGCTCACATGGCCTCCACATGGGAACCTAAACCATGGCCAATCAAATTTGGTCAATTATGAAACCTTATTTGATTCTTGGTGGCTCCGACAGCTCCAAATATGGACATGCAACAACATGCAATTGCATGCAAGGCATACGATTTAACTTGCACTTGTACATGCACTCCAAGTTGTCCCCACCAAGAATGGGATGTCCAAAAGGAGTACTTTCCCAATTATGCCTTAGAAACATTTACCTCAACATATTTCCTCCAAAAATTGCATTTACATATCACCACAAGGGAAAATCACATTATCGCAAATTACAATATTTATTTTCCACACAACATAGCCCTTATTGATAACAAAAAAAATAAATTAGCAATTTTTTTGGCAATGCAAGATTGCTAGTACCCATAGATGCTCTTGCATTAACTATTATGATGGGACATAACCTTTTTTCTTAACTATTTATCAAAACTAGACAAAAATAATTTACCATCTCAACATAGAATCTCTTCTCTATTGCATCTTATTTTTTTTAATTTTTCTTATCAATTTTTATATATTTTCTTCAAAAAATAAGCAACCTTATATTTGGTGTTGATGATGTACATTTAATAAAATATTATAAACAATAATTAATTATTAAAAAATTATATTTTTGACCAATAAAAATAGTAATTAGGAACCCATATCATATGCAAAATGAATGTAGTTCCAATGTATGCACAACATGCATAATCCCTTTGGAGAAAATCCCACAAATTGTATGATGAAAATATTTTTTTGTAACTACAACTATTTCATAGAATATCAATTTAGTACAACCCCAATGATTGATGATGTATTTATAATAAAAATAATAATAATAATTATAATACTAATTAAAATTATTGAAAATTTATGCATGCATTTGTTCTAGCATGTAGGGGGGTTACATTGCCTCATCGTTAATAGAGGTTTGTATGTATTTTCAAAAATATGCCAAAATCCATTGACATTATAATGCCCACATGTTTATGCCTTGATTTGGCCATTGTTGGTATTATTTTTCAACTATATATCATTGGATGCATATGTTGTGCTTGGGTATAATAAATTGAATGTTCATTAGTGTGTCAACTTCACTAGTTTCACTTTAAGATATGGTTATTGTTATCACATGAAATTGCACCCTTTTCTAAAACTAGTTCCACCTTCCAATGACACAATGGGAATGATGTCAAGGTGTGGGACCTTATATATGAGATTAAACCTCCATAGAAGGTTGGTTCCTTTCTAATACTAAGTGCATGTGTTGATGCAACCCAAAAGAGGTGAAACCTACAAACTAAAATTAATATATTGATTTCCTAGGAAAAGGGTGAAGAAGGAAATGTAGAAAATGAAATGATGGTGATGCATTAAAACTAAGATGAGTCTATCCTTTTCTCACAACATAGGGAATTAATAGATTTTTTCTTAAAGGAATCACCGAGGTATGTGTTTCACAATTCTTGAGGTATGTACAAAGATTAAGGTTAAACATGCATTAAGAGAGAAGGAAAGATCAATAGATAACTCCTGAAATAAATAATACACAACATACATACACAAAAAACATAAAATAATTCATTACATCATAGAGGCAAAGAAATTTACATAGTATGATAGAAGTGAGAAGAGATGAAATGTAATTTTCATTGATTCAAAGTAATAAAGCTAGTTACGATTATAAAAAATGAATAAATTACAAGGCTTTGATTAGAATTGAGAAGTAAATCCTTAAGAAATGAGGCTCAAAAAAACTATAACCTTGAAGGAAGACATGCAAGATGTTAGAAGTCCATATAAAACCCTAATTATAAACCCCACCAATATGTTGATGACAAGTTCCTTCTACAAATAATATTTGAATGACTTGGAATAATGATAGAACATTATTTTTATACCTTATCATGATTGAGAATTAATGATTCATTGATTTGAGTACAAGAATCAAATAAAACACCCAAGAAATCTATAGACCTTGCATTGAGCAACTCTGCCAAAGTATAGGAATATCTTGTGTGATTTAAGCAATTTTTTTCTTCAAAGAACTATTCATCATAATTACATTGTCTCACAATGACTCATATGTACATCATAGGTACAATAGTGACTACGAATTCTTTACAATTCCTATACCCAATAGCTAAAAAAACATGCTCTCTTTGGCTAACACATAATTATCCTTGGTGTAACCCAATTGGAAAAGGAATGTTGGTGTATTGCACACTACACCATGGGTCCCATCCTTCCCTTTCCTATTTGCACCATTGAACAACCCAGAAGTCAAGACCACCCATAAAAAACACTAATAATTACCTTGAACATAATAATGCTGCCCTTAACTAATGTCCATATCGAGCATAATTCTACCCTTAGACACATGTCAACCCTGAGCATAATACTATTTCTTCATAATTCAAGCTTTTCATCAACAAAGTTTTCCTTGATATTTTCAATCTTTTCTTTTATCTATGACAATATTTCTAGTCCAAGGCTAATCCTATTTCCTAACTTGTCCTAGCTTATAGGAATTCAACCTTTCCTTCCAAATAATGTTTCAAATGGATCAAATTTAAATGATAGTATTTATTATAATAAAATTACTCCACAAATCCTCTAAGATTTTATTTATCCCTTTTTCTTATTTGGCTAACTCAATGTAATAAGTTGAGCATACATTTGTTTAAATTTTCAACAAGGTGATTGTGGTTTACATAAAAACTTAATGTTACTTATGTGTCCCTATTTGAGATAACCTTCTCAGGAACATTAAGAAACTACTTGACATAATTTTGACATTATGATTGGTGCCTTACAAATCAAATTTTCCAATAACAAATTGGTTACCCTAGCGAGTCTTTCCACCATAACATTATGCTAGTTCCATCGACATAGAAAGATCAAAACTATTCCAATGATCCACCACTTCCTCTCTAGAATTTCATGAGATTTATTCAAGTCCTACCAGTGATGACTTCCTATCTTCATCCTATGGCATACTAGACAACTTCCTATCTTCCAAATTATAGTGGTTCCATATTATTTAAATAATTTTGTCATTTTAGTGTGTCCTGAATATGACATCAATTTACCTCATTTCATTCCTTAATCTCCTAGAAAATTGGCACATAGTTTCTTTATCCAATTCATATTAGTCCATTCTAATTAAATGAAACCTCTTCCTTGGACCTATACCACATATGATTCTTGAAATATAATGATTATATATTATTGAGGAGCTATAACTCCATCTTAGGCATCCATACCTTAGCTTTATTTCATCCTTTAATTATTTCCAAATTCATAGTCTGATTTCAACTCAATCTAACTCTTATGATCAGCCTATAAATTGTTTGAGTAACAATTCTTGATAAATCATTTTTCTTTGATAGTATCCTTAAAGATGTTGAAACAATTAATGTGTAAATAGTTACTAAGCATGAATGTTTTTCATGTAGCTCAAAATTTGAGGAGCATGGTTTCGTTCATAATTTATCCATTTACTATTTCATTTGTGATAATCTTGCCTTACATGAACAAGCATACTACGTATCTTTTTCTAAAGCATCAATGATAATAACAATCGATCTTCTAAAATAAGTACATATAAAATTGTGTTGTAAATATTTTATTTCTCATCAGTCAAAAGCCTTTGACCCTTCCAATATCTTTCACTAATAATTCCAATACCTTAACCTTCAACTTCATCAACATTGTTGTGGTCATTGTGTATGAATCTTTATTTAAAAAGTTATTTCAAATTGAAATACACTATTAAACTTCATTGAATATAGTATATGTGTCCATATTGTTGGTGTAAATAAGTATTTTACTTATTTCACTTTACTTAAAACTTACAGGGAATGCATATCATTATAGGTTGCACTTGTGACACCTAGTTATTTACATCTTGCATCTAGGTTTGTGCATACACTGAGAGATATGAGTTGGACACTTAGGGAAGTGTGTGTAGGATAAATTCCACTCTTTATGGTGTGATCTAGTTATCACCTTTTTATCTCCACTTTTTGTGGCATGATAATTCCACTTAAGGTGGGTGATCCACCTTTCATGGAAGTATCTATTATTTCTTTCTACCTACCCTACATGATTGGGACACTTGTCTTATTCATGTCCCTTCATTGTGTCCTAGCTTGCCTTTATAAGCAAGCCTTGTACATGCTTGTAATTTTACATATTCATGCATATTGAGAATGCAATCTTCATATTCTCATCTTCTCTCTCTCTCTTTTGTGCTATGCTTGGTCTCTTGATCCTATTGTTTCTTTTCATAAGTTCTTACACATATACTCTCCTTCTTTCCCCCTTTGTGTTTCCAAGACATTAGATCATACTTGAACTCTATGTAATCTTCTATTTCTTCTAATTTGATTGAAATATTTAAAATTTTACTCATTAGCTTTTGATAGTTGAACAACTATTCATTTCCTTTCTTACCCTCCATAGTATACCTTAAATATACTTTTTGTTTCCAAACTTAGATTCATCGCCTTGTAGTCTCTTAGAATCAACAATTGGACCCACAATAATGAGATCTAATGAATAATCAAAAATTTTACCAGATAAGAGGTACCCTAGTATTTCATTCCAATTTTCTTTTCCATGTGTATTAATATTTTAATGATAGTAGAAGAATATCCCATACCGGCAATGTTGGAAAAAATGGGAAGACTATTGGAAGTTTGTCATTATTGATGTCGTTTGGCAACATGAGCAAGACCTATGCATATATTGTATGATATAGTGTTTTCATTGATGTCAACATTGTTATGATCATTCTAGTATAGATTGGAAGCATTCTTGAAGATATTTGTAAAGAACAAGTTGCTCCATAAAATATGGTTATATAGGAATTTGGCTAAGTATTCCTTCTGATAGTTTTATGGTTCAGTCCGTCAATTTTTGGGTCCACACTCCACCACAAGTTGAGATGTTACTTTATGATTATAACTATAGTTTTGAGATCACTAGGTGCATCTACATTCAAGGTTTGGTGATATTTTATGAAGTATTCAAAAGTTATGAATGACAGAGTTCAACTTTGTATATTGTAGTCATTCCTTGTACAATGTATCAATGTTGGAGAATCCACATTTCTTTGCAGATAATTATTTTGTTTTTGTAATGACAAGGATAATCTATTAGATTTTTTTTGAGTGGGAATTTAAAGAAAGATTGAGGTTTTGAATTCATACGTATGCAAAATTTTATGTACATATATGAAGGTTTTGTGTTTAGGTCTTATTTTAGGCTGACTAAACATGTTTAATGTTTTGTAGAGGACAAGCATGAAAATTTATCTTATGTGGGCTCCATATTAGGTCAATCTTGACCTATCTTAAGATGAATTTAATTTTTAATTATGTCATGAAATGTGAATAAATTTTTTTGAGGATGACATGTTTAATTTTATGTTACTTCTAATTACGTCGACCTAATTGAAGTTACACTTGACATGGATAGATATATATAGGATATTAGATTTGGAGTTTTGGGTGATGATGATGATGATGATGGTGAGATAAAGAGAGAAGATTGTATGTGAGTAATGAGAGATATACGACATGTATGGTGCTTCACCTACATGTGTGTGATGCAAAAATAATCAGAGTTGAGTAGATTGTGAGTAGAGTAGAGTATTGATTCAAATTAGTGTGAATATTATTTGTGTACTTCATTGGAACTATAATCCAACATATGATAGATGCTATTGTATCAATTTAAATAGGATATTTAGCCACCCCTTCTTTCTAGCTTTCTTACTTTCTATGGGTAGTGAGTTCACTTGGATAGTGAGTCCACCTAGTAATGAGACTTTCTGTAATATACTATATCTAGATATAATATATTATGAGCTAACCCTCAGCATGGTTTTTTGATTTTTGGGTTTTCCATGTAAAAATACTAGTGCTCATGTGTCATGTGATTTTGTGGATATTTTCATGTTTTCATTTATCATTGTAGTTAAATATTTTTTGGTAATTGGATGGTTTATGTTCAATTGGTTTAAAAGAATACTGATTCACCCCCCCTCTCAGTATTCTAGGTGTTCAACAATTGGTACCAAAGCTTGGAACCTTGGAAGGAGATTGAACTCTTTCAGAAGATCTTGGAGTTTGAAAAAATGGCCGATAGGAAGTATCCTATTCCTTCAAAAGAGATTTGTGCTATTGAATACAAAAATTAAGACTACATGATTGACAAAGAATAACTCAAATTTTCTCTTGAAGATCTTAAAAAAGTTGAAGCTGAAAATAGAGATCTGAAGGAAAATATTAAAGAGGTAAATGAGTATCGAAAAACTAAGAGAGAAAATCAAGAAATATAGAGAAAGGCATAAGGAAGTTAATGAATAATTGAAACAAGTAAATGAGAAAATCACCAGATTGAAAGTGTAAGTGGAAGAAAATAAAAATATTGAGGAATGTCTAAGTGAAATGGTGGAAAGAAAATCTAATGAATTCATGAGGCTTGAACAAGAAATGGTAAATCTAAGATGAGATTTGGAGAAGGAAAGAATTCATGAGGAAATATTTAATACAAGCTCTATAATACTTGATGAGTTAATTATAGAACATAAAGCATCTAAACACAAAGGTGGTCTAGGAATTGAAAAAGGAGAAATCTCAAAAGAAAATTAGACATCTAATGGAAAGAAGATTAGTGAACCAAAGAAAGTTAAAGACAAGAAGAACAATGGAAAGTTTTGGAATCAAAGAAAAATGCTAGAATACCTCCTATCATAAAACCAAATGCTCAAAGGTACTCATCTTTCAATGGTATTTGTTATTTTTGCAATAAATCTAGACATAAAGAAAAGGAATGTAGAAACATAATGAATCAAAATGTTTCATCCTTTACTAGTCAATGCTTTACATGAAAGAAATTTGGACATAAAGAAAGTGAATGTAGAAGTCAAATGATGCATGCATATAAAAATGGTAGAATGAAACAATCTTTCAAAGTTTACTGTTATACATCCTATGGATTTGGAAACAAGGCTAACCAATATAGATCTAGAATGAATGAAAGGAATAATGCTCAAAGTAATGTCATATGCAACAATTGTAGAAGGATGGGACATATTGCTAAATTTTGCAAAAGGAGAAACATAAGAAAGGATAATCTGATAAAGAAGAATGAACTAGTTAAAAAGATTGATCCAAATGAAGTAAATAAGAAAAAGGAAAATATTTCAAGAAAGAAAGAGACAAAGGATAAGGGAGAATCTGTACCACTCTTCGATGTAGATGTTTCCTTTAGTAACTAAGCCTAGAGCTATGGCTTAGGGGGAGCTTTAATGAATATCCTATGTCCCCCACTAGAAAAGAGGTGCATGAGATATAACATGAAGATATGTCATGAAGAACAAAACTATTAATTTGTGGAAGAAAATTGTAGAGGAAAATATACATGCAGCAATTTGTGAAGCGTAGATAGTTGACTATGTATACAAGGTTTTAGGGTTTATATATTTTACTCTGAAGCATTTATTGTTGAAATGGGTCAAATTAGAGAGTTAAAATCCTACTTGTGAAGGAAAATTCATTTCATTGAATGTATTCGAAGAAGAGTAGAGGAACAAGAAGTGAGTTTGAAGGGTCTGAAGCATCTCCAAGTTGTAAAATTTCAAACCCTACTTTGTCGGGCAAGAGAGGAAGGTATTTAGCAATCCTTGCACATTCTAATTTTTTGGAATTATCAGTTGATGGAAATTTTAATGCAATGGTGACACTAGAAATTATATATGTTTCCCAAAGATTGCAACCAAAGTTTAGAAGATATTCTACAAAAAAATTAGAAAATTATCCCTTAGGTGCATTTTTGCACATACCTCATGGGGTTGTACCTAATGAAGATATTAGGGCTTACATTCATGGGGATATGGAAGAGAACCCCTATTAAAAAAAATTCAATCTTTGGGTGATGAGTTAGTTGGAGAAGATTGCATGTTGAAACCAAAGTACAATATCTTGATGAAGAATAAATTATATGTGTGGCACTGGTTTCCAAAATTTGGCTATGAAGAGAAATGCATTAGAATCGCATTAAGTAGAATTCATGATTAGTTAATGTGGATTGATGGGAACATATGATTACCAAATAAGTGATTAGAGAAATCATTGGTTTATGGTCCACCAAATTGATTCTAGTCAAAAAATCCACCAAGAACAAAGACATAATGTTGAAAATGAGTACTACAATAAACCTATCAGAAATCCAACAATTCAATATGTAGAGCTATGGTTATTGGACATATGATTTATGGAGAAAATTTAGTCTCTACCACTGAAATTCATGTGGTAGTGGATATGATTGAGAACAATGGTGAA
The DNA here is from genome assembly GCA_007258455.2 of Sequoia sempervirens. Lineage (NCBI taxonomy): Eukaryota > Viridiplantae > Streptophyta > Pinopsida > Cupressales > Cupressaceae > Sequoia > Sequoia sempervirens. The sequence continues at coordinate 9,710 of VDFB02073526.1, forward strand.
TATGACTTCTGTGAGTTTCTCTAGCAATAACTGATAGAGAAATTGATGGAAATTAAGAAGAAAAACATGTATTCGAGTATGACACATTGGTGGTATGTTTGGTTTTCTATTTTATGAAGGAAGTTTTGGTAGTTGGAAGGCTTGATTTCTCAAGTGAAAAGCTTTTTTCTCATCAAATAAGAGACTGCATGATTAATCTTGGAGATATGGATGCTCAGGGTGATGCCCTTACAACATTCTTTCCAATGTTTCAAAGAAGGATGAACATGAGACAAAGGATTCTGAGAGATGTGATAAGAAAATACATGAAATACATTACCTTTTTTGGTCTCTATTGATTATGTCATAATGGAAGTAGTTGAACCCAGAACTGTTTGGGTCCCAAATTTTGGCTATGAAGTAACATAAGAAGTAGTTGTTGGTTGTGTTGAAGTGTTGTTGAATAGTCCTAAGGATCCTAGTAGACCAAGGTATCGAAACTATAGAGAAAATATAATGGAAGTTACTCATACAATTAAGAAATCAAAGATAAATAAACAGATTGATGTTGAGGTAGAATCATATGCCAAAGAGTTTGGCATCTTAAAAGACTAAGTTGGAATAGCTATAGAGAAAGCTAGAGCTTGCATGAGTATAGAAGAAGTCTCTGGTAGCTCTAGGAGATTAGTTATTACATATCTACATGCACTTGGTAAGAAGAGGAAGACCAGAGGTGGTCCTCTAGTAAGGGATAAATCCCCTCTAGTAGTATGTGCCATCAGAGCAGAAGGAAAGAAAAATACAAGAAGAATCAAGCAAAAATCTGTAAGAAAAAAAGGAACATGAGCAACAATGTAACCTCTAAAGATGATGTAGATGATGCTCAACATGAGCATGAGAGAAGTGAATTAATTAATAAATCTTTGATGGAAATGCTAAATTTATAAATGAATTAAAATGCTTTATTGGTGCAAGTGGGGAAAAGCTAGAGGATGTGATGGGTGATTAGATTAGGTTAATCGAGATTAGATTAGCTTAGATGATGTTTAGGTGATTTTGACCCATTTGACTTGGATACTTTGATTTTATTTAAATCAAAAGGGATGGAATATACATTTGGTATTTCAATTAAATAAAGTTTGGTTTATTTAATTAAAAGGGTGATGTGAGAATTAAATTAAACAAAGTTGATTTATTTAATTTAAATGGATAACCTTAGGAATGAATTAATGAATTTGATTTACCTGATGAGTGAATGAATCTTAATTTGATTTATTTGATGATTGAATGAATATGATGCTAATTAAGTGTACAATGCTAATTTCACGTGCCTACATTTTGCCCCTCTTTGAAGCAATGTACTTGCTGCATTGGTTCAAAGAATAAACTTGCTACGATCAAAATTTAGAAAAATGATTTTCTTGAATGCCCGTGAGGAAAAGTACATTAGTACATTTCCCCCTTGAGAGATTGAGCGAAAAGATTCGATTTGAGGGTCGATCTCACGATAAAGAGGTTCAAAATGGATGGTATGGATGATTGCGATGATGATGCAAATGAGATGATGATGCGATAATGCATATATGATTATGTAATAGATGTTTTATGCAAATGTATGATTTATGAGATGCTTAGACTAACAAATCTATATTATGATGATGACTATGTATGTGAGATGATATGCTAAATGTTGATGGTTTGTGGATGCAGGATGGATGCATTGGTGATGCTATGTTAGCGCAGAGAGAAGAAAGAAGAAATGAGATGATGACAAGAGG
>VDFB02073528.1:0-23429 GCA_007258455.2 Sequoia sempervirens
TCGACCAAGAGGGAGCTTCTCCTCCTAATTTGAAGAAGCGGTTTATCGTGCATAGGCATTTGTTTCAAATAAGCATTCAGTATGAATTTAAATGCCAACAAAACCTAAATCTAAATTGCAAATTGGGCATGCATATTTACATATGTGTCACAATTTGAAATCTGGAAACCCTAATTTCAAATCACGAAGTGTGTCGCTCATTACAATAGTGTCACTAAAAATGAAAATAGTGTCGTCGACTCTCAAAATGGCGTCACAATATAGTGACGCCGCCCTAACCTAAATTTAAAATTGCAATAAATGTACTCAAAAGTCAAAATACAATCCAAGTTTTGAATCACATACTACTAGTCCTGCGCCTGGAGGCCTCTGGTACTCTCGAACCCGGTTAGAAATGTGTCATGGGAGCACTCATTGTGCCATTTCATCAGGAGGTCAGAGCTCAAAATGCAAGAATTCTTTAAGGTGTGAATGCACAAATGAATCGAAAGTGACCCTTCATCACCTATTTAAGCCTAAAAATTAGGTTTTTTCCGTAATTTAAACGTGTAGTTGGGGTTTTTCACCAATTTCACCAATCTTGCCAAACTGAAGCTTATTTTGCACTATTTTTTTACATTTTAGGCATGTTTTTTGCATCCTAGAGCCTTTTCAGGCCCCTAAGGCAGTATTTTACCTTTGTCGAGAAATCAATCCAAAATTCTAAATTTTCGCCCGATTTCTCAAGGGGGTAGGGAACCAGCTTATTCCTTCTGCTAGGGCAACAGTGGGGCATCCAAAAAAATAGATTTTTTATTTATTTGAGCAGCAATTTTTAATCTAAAAGGCATCAGTTTTTGAACCAACATAGCAGGTACCTCACTTCAAAGAGGGGCAAAATATACACTTAAAAATGTCTTGAATGATATCATGCAGTCGAATCAGATATACTAACATCATTTCATCTTAAAACCCATCCTCTTTTCATTTAATTGATTAAATTTTCCTAGCTATTTAATTAATTATATCATTTGCATCTATTAACCTAATTAATCTAATCGGGTTAATTCACCCCCTTTCATGCTAACATTTCATCCTATTAAATTAAATACATCAAGTTATTTAATTTAAATCCCTAAGTCTTCGTATTTCATTAAATAACCCTAAGTTATTTAATTAAATATCATTTCACTTTCCCCCTTTTCATTAAATCACTTTATTCAATGAATATCATGAAATTCCCCTAATTGCATAATTAAACCTTTGTTTAATTATCAATTACTAATAAATCTAATTTCCCCTCACTTGCAAGGGAATGTTCTTCCTTTGCACATTCCTCCAAAAGGAATGATCCCATGGAATATTCCTTCCCCTTTGCACATTAAAACTTTGTTTTAATTTGCTAAATATCTAATTTCCCCTCACCCATGAGAATATTCCAAAGAATATTCTCTCCTCACTCATTTGAAAAAAGGGAATATTCTTCTTCCTAACAAACTTACAAGACTTCTTGTGCAAGTTTTGAGTGTGTTTGTTTGGAAGAATATGGACCCTTGATTCTTTCCTTGATCCATGTGATCATTGATTCCCATCCGTTGATGAGAATCCATGATCCATGTTTCATCTTTCCTCCATTTTTTACCATTGATTAACCTTTTTCAATATCAACCCTTCATTTCTCATTTGTCCTCCTATAAATAGGTCGCTATTTTGAGACAAATGGATCCATCTTTTAACAACAAACTTATGCTATTAAAATCACTTACACTTGCACTCATATTTAGCACTTATTTAGTATCTTTTAGTTTAATTTCTTGCAGAATATTAGCTTATATTCCATTAATGGCTTCCATGGTAACATATATGTATTCATTTAGCCTATTTGGTAATTAGGATTTCAATCTTTTTAGCTTAAAATCCATTTATATTAGCTTTGCATACATCTATATCAATCATCTTAGCACAAATCATGTTAAAATAGCTTGCATCATGTTAATCTAGCTTTAAATCATGTTTCATCACACATCTTTCATCAGTTTCATTGATTCTCTTCAATAGAATCAATCAGAACAGACTCATTTATCCACAGGATTGGAAAAGGGTCGCCATTCCACATCAATGTGACACCACTCCCCCTATAGGATAAGTTTCAATGTATTAGAATAGGTATTTCTAAAGCTTTCATAATTTAATATGTTAAATTTTAATGGATTCTTAGACTAGTTTTTTTATTGATTGATCTTATTGGACTTATGTTTAGTGGCACAATTATGCTTTGAATCCTCATGGATCAAGTGTAGTTGGCTCGTACTAATCCGTTTGTCACACATATATATCTATATATATTATATACATAATATTTACCAATTATCAAAATATATTTGCAATTGATTTAATTTGACGAGATAACTAGATCGTTTAATGACTAGGCTACTTACCCTATCGACTCAATTGATGACTCAATTTTAACTTATTACTCAAGTTGACTTGATGAGGTTTTAAATAGACCTACGTGAGTGTGTGGAGACTCAAACGATAATACCTAACTTTCTAAAGTCTATTCTCTTCTCTCGAGTGATACTCTCCCTCTCTCTTTGGAGGGAAAGAAATAATCCTACATTTCAATTAAAGAAACATTCACGTAGTTAGACCCAAAAAAACCATCACGCCAAAGCCAAAGCTACTTACTTGGGTATTAAGATTGCCTTTGAGAGGGGTTATAAAAGTGTGGGTTGAGGGATACTCCCTCAACATTGTCAGGTATTTACAAGGATTGAGCAAGCCTAGTTGGACAATTGAAGATCTAATAAATGATTCCCTTGCTATGGCTAACACACACATTTGAGGAAGTATGATTCACTCATATTTATAGAGAAGGAAACTCTCTTGCAATTTTTTTTGCTAATGAGGGTGTAAGTCTTATGAATACCAAGTTGTGGGAAGGGTACAATTCAATACCTGAGGTGGCAGACACATTATTAAGATATGACAACCAAAATAGATCATGATAAAGGGTGTGATTGGTGAGTAATGATTTCCCTTTCTCCACACATTTTTTAGGTATCCTAACGCCCCTTCCCAATGCTATTTTCAAAAATAGAAAGTTCTTGATTTTAAGGTAGAGTAAAGGCAATTGTTTTTGGATTTCTCAAAATGAGTTTGCAGGGCAGTGATGGGGGGTGACCAAAGTAGGGTGGAACCCATCTCTTGTGACAAATGGAGCAACAAGCCGAAGGTCTGGAAGATATTGGAAGAGGGTGGCCTCACACCCTATATGGAAAGGCTTCATGGTTTTGACCATGAAGCCTCTAACATTTTTGTTCAAGGTTGGCATAACAAGAATTTGAAGGTGAATGACATGGTCTTCTCCATCACGAAATAATTTATAGTCCAAATAATAGGTTTTCAATTATAGGGGAGAAAATTCTTCAAAGAGAGGAAGGGAAACGATGATGCAATGGACCAATTTTTCAAGGCTGATGAGAAAGATAAATTGGTTAAGCTAACTTCCCGAGGCCATGACAAACTGTAAAGTAAACCTATTTGGGCTGAAGTTGCAGAGATTATCATGGGGTATGAGACTCTTGATGGGAATTTTGCTTCTATTTTGGGGTATCATTTCACATTCCTGAATCACTTTTAGTTCAATATTTTGGTGTCCTTTTTTTTCTATTATGTTCCTTGCAGGCCTTTGTTTATTATCATCTAAAAAAACCCCATACCTTTGTCCTCCATCATGGGCTTATTTTTCTTATCATGGAGTATGTTAAGGATAACTCCCCGACTAAGGTGGTTAAGGGTAAAGAACCCGCAGTTAAGGATCAGCCGAAGGTGGTTGATTACTCTTAGTGGACATTGGCACTGATATGGAGAAAATGAGTGGAAATTGGATGAAGAGGCTAGGGATCATGTAGTTGAGGTAGTGTCATCCTCCCCTTTGGAATCGCCCTAGTAGAAGAGGAAGAAGGGTGCTCAAAAGAAGAACACTCCAAAAAAAATCCCAAAAAGCAAGTGAAGAAACCCCAGCATTTGTGGTCTATCAGTTCCCAAACTAGAGAGGATGAATATTATTAGGTTTTACCCAAGTAGATGAAGGAGTTAGATTGTGAAATGAGTAGAGGTATATCCATGGTAATTGAGGAGGCCCACACCCAGTAGCACTTAGTATTTCAATAGGCTGACATCTTAGGTATAGGTAAAGAAAGAATCTTAGATATTGTTGCCAAATATGTGGGCAATAAATCGGGTAAGACTAATCCCCTCTCAAATGATTTCTCTTACCTTGATGATGAAAATATAGAAATGATGGACCTTCTTGAAATGGATAGGAATGAACCCACTTGTAATTTTAAGATTGCAAAATGGGTAATGATTGATTTTAACAAAGTGAATATTAAGATAAGAGCCTTAAGGAAAACTTTGCAGATCTACCCAAAGGGTAGGCCTCTTATTTTCTCATTGAGAAACTTGTGGATTTGGAGAGCTCTATCTCTAATTTTAAAAATGACTATGAGAACTGCCTCCAAGGAGTGGAAATTAAGGTTGGAGACCTAGATGAGGACATTAAAAAGCTACAAAAAATTAGTCGTTGTTCCACTAAGAATAGTGAAAATTACCTTAAGGTTCTTATGGAAAACCTTAGAGCTCTTAGGGAGGAATAGATTATTGTTGGATATCAAGTGAAGGGCCCTCCCACTAAAGAGAAAGGTAAGAAATTTGTGAAAGATGAGGACAACGGCCCAAGTGCAAGAACCAAGCGTAGCATGAAGAAGTTGCTTGAGGAAGAGAAGAATGAGCTAATTTTGTTTATTAATTTACACTATAATCAGGAAATGGAGGTGGCTAACACCTTAAAAAATATGAGATAGAGTCTTTGTGTTGTTTTTTTTCTTTTTTTTTGGTCTGTAGGTTCATTGTTTTTTGGTTATTAGTTGGTTGTTGTTTTAACAATGTTATTTGCAGTATCAAGAGCATTTTATTGTAAAGGGTTTTGAGTCCCTTCAAAACCTATTTTTCCTCTTAATAAAAACATTCATGTAGTTAGTCATTAAAAATTATGACATAATCATAACATTGATTAAATAAAATATCTTCATTAAAATGCAAATACATCTCATTGCATACAATTTCATCAAAATGTTAAATATCATAATAACATCATCATGCATTAAAACTATATTTTAATGAAAAAAAAAAGTAATTAAGTAAAGAAAAGACAGGGTGTAACATATCTCCCCTCATAAGGATCATCATCCCTGATGATTCAATGTATCATAACATATAAAAATAATTAAATTTTTTACTTATTATTTTTTAAAAGCGTGTAAAAGATGAGGAATTTTTTGTCTAATATCATCATAGTCCTCCTATGTAGCACTATCCTCTACATACTGGTCCTCGTGGACCTTGCATTGAGTGACCTCCCTATTACGCAGGTGGAGCCTGCGTGTTTTGAGCACTCTAAGAGGCTTGCTCATTACCACCCCTAGGTCATGTATCTGTAGTGCATTCCAATCAATTACATGATTAACACCTAGCATATATTTCTTAAGATACGATACATAGAAAACATTGTGCATCTTGGCAAGAGTTGGTGGTAGGGAAATCTTGAAGGCAACTAGGTTGACTTCTTCGAGAACTTTGAAGGGACCCACATATCTAGGAGCTAGTTTGGATGACTTTCCAAACTTGATAGAACTCTTCTGAGGTTTGACTCTTACTAACACTTTTTCTCCTACTGAGAAATGTCTTGGTATTCATTTAGCATTATCACAGATTTTTTTCCTACCATTTGCCTCCACTAGTCTTTTCTTGATCAACTTGATATGCTCTTCCATTTCTAATAACATTTCTAGACCAAGGCTAATCCTATCTTGTAGCTTATCTCAACTTATAGGATTTTGGCACTTTCTCCTAGATAATGCTTCAATTGAGCCATCTTAATAGCAGAATGATAGGAATTATTATAAGAAAATTCTACAAGTAAAAGATAATCCTCCCACTTGTATTGCTATCGATGCAATACATTCTCAATAGGTCCTCCAAAACTTGGTTTACTCTTTCCATCTAGCCATCAGTCTCAGGATGATACATGTTGAACTTAAGTTCAACTAAGTTCCAAGTGAGGAGATTAAGGTTTGCTAAAATCTTGACATCATGCGAGCATCCCTATCTAAGATGATCTTCTCAGGAACACAATGCAACCTAAATACTTCTTGCACAAATTTACAAGCTATGATTGGTGCTCCATCTATCAAATTCTCAGGTATGAAGTGAGCTACCTTAGTGAGTCTATCTACCACTACCAGAATTGTATTATGCCTATTTATAGATATAGTCTAAAACCTTGTACAAAATCCATACTGATGATCTATTGCTTCCACTCTGGAATCTCATGAGGATATAAGATTCTTGTCGGGTGATGATGTTTTAATTTCACCCTCTGACATTCTAGACACCCTACTACAAACCTTGCAACATCCCTCTTCATTCCTTTCCAGAAATATAATGGTTTCACATCTACTAGAAGTTCCGTCACTCCAGGATGTCCCGAATATAGTGCAGAATGAACTTCTTTCCACATGATATTCCTTAACTCCTCAGAGTTTAGAACATACATTCTTCCTCTGAATCTTAAATTTCCATCTAGTTCAAAGTAAAACTCATCATACCTTGAATCTTGAGGGTTGTCCATGAGATTTTTCTTAACCTGCTCATAATATTCATCTCCCTTGGACTTTTGCAACACTTGATTCTTGAAATCAAAGTGAATAGAGATCATTGAATATATGTGCCTTCTTTAAATTACGGCATCCACCACTTAGTTTTATTTACCCTTAATGTAATTGAGCTCAAAATCATAGTAAGATATTAGCTCTAACTGAATCAATATTTTTAATTGAATCTTCACCTTCTAAGACCTATAGTAGCTAAACTAGTAAGAATTTGAAGATGATGAAAACTAGCAATTCATGGAAATTTGTGTGTAGATTCTAAATATATATATTTTAAAAAAAATTCTAAAATAAATCATGAATTTTTCAACATCTCCTTTAATAATTGTAATGGTGTAAATTTGCACCTACACAAATTTTCCATTAATTTACCCTTGTTTTATCCTTACAAGTTCGATAATGTAAAAGCAATGTCACTTTTAGCCCACTTTGCCCATATGTCCTTGTTGTTTTGTGTTGGTGAGAGAATTTTTGTCAAGGATGCAAGTGCACCAGGCAAATGTCTGTGTTGACTATCATCCTGACAAAGATTCCTGTGTTTGGAATCTATAGAAGCATTACGATTCCTAGGTGCCTACAAGTGTAGTGTTCCCTATCGAATCTTGATCAATGGGAAATGACTATTTGCCTCCATTTACCCATTTGAACTTCATTCTCACACTCTCATGAAACTTATTTTATCCTTGCAACACTTCTTGATCATTCTTGCTTCATTATCACTCTTTCTTTCTACTACCAACTTCTTGCTTGGCTCCTGCAATGTCTTCTTGCTACAACACCATTTTAATTGTAGGTTCACAAATCTCTATCTCCTTGGCATGGTGTCATCTATATTCTTCTTCCTCTCTCAGCCTTGAGTGCTCGCAAAAAGGGAGGTGATATTGTGTCTTGTATTTGATTGCATTATCATTCTTATAGAGTAGCATTCAAGTTGTCATTACTCTCTACTTTGTTGTGTCATTTCTATTCTCTTCTTCATCACTTTATTTATATTGTTGCATATTTGGCTATCTATAGAGGTGGGAACACTAAAATAGAGACTTAACTAAGGAAAGTTCCAAACACAACACCAACATTTTCTCATCACTGTGTGTGTAGGTGTTGTTATTTTGCTTAGAGATAGCTGGAAAACTAGACCTTGAGTAAGTTGGTATTCTTATTCTTTCCTTATCATTTAGATATTAGAGTAGATTTATAGTATTCTTCTTGTTGTACTTTGCATTCCTTTACTTTTCTATCAAATTGTAAAACTATAACATTTAGGTCGTTCGTAGACTTTGTGAGTTTCTAGCTGTAAATTTACTCTCTATCCGTACAAGATGCTAACACGTCTCTAAGACTCTACTATGGTGTGTTGAAGTCTAACTCTTGCGCTATCATCCCCTAATAGATAGTTCTTTGGTTCACAGTCTGAGACCTATGTAGTTTGTTGTCCCGCTTCTTGAAAACACCTGTTATAATCTGAAGGGAAACATAGTCCTATTTGCCCCTCCTTTTTAGCTTGTCCTTTCTTCTTTAACTTATTAGGTAGTTTGAGGTAGTTTAGGGAAGTTCATTCCCTTAGGATCTTCCATAAATTGAGAGCCTTGGGTGTGACAAATCCCCCTTCTCTAAATTTGTGGTGAACCTAATGTGAAGTCCTTGCTTTCATTTTTTGTGTTGAAAATATTTTTCTTGTGTCTTGGGTGCATTACAAATTTGTGTGTTGTAAAGATTTATGAATTTTACGACTCATTCTGCAACCTCTATGTATGTGGTTAGGAGTTTCTGACATATAAGGATGGAATCTAAGAAATTCATCGATCTTACCTTTGAGGAAGTAATTTTGAGGATGTCTATTGGATTCCCAAACCCCTTTGGAGAAGCTACCACACATGTTCCTAGCCCTCCTACTTCTCCTTTTGCTTCATCTATGGAGGAAGATGATTCTCTTTAGATCCCCACAAAGAAACTTCTTTCCCTAGACATAAGACTCGAGGAGTTCAAGAAGTACTTGGAGAAAGACAAAACTCTTGATAAAGCCGCTATGGTTGTTAACAGATTGAGAGCTATGTTGGACAAGGACCAGAGAGTTATAGAATTTTTTTGGGACCTTATGGACATTGTGGACACTCATGTCCTAGCCTACAATCCCTACCCAGGCATCGCCTAAGACCTTGGCTCCGAGACCACTAAGAGACAACTAGAAGTCTCATTGCCTAGGGCGTCGATATGTATGACCGAGACTGGCCCTTCTATTAACACTGCCTTTGGACCTCAACTAACCCCATAATTAAAGTAATCAAGGTACCCTTGGGTTTCATCTTCACCACTCCTAATGCTCCTGGCAGTAATCTTGGAGCCCATACTACTCTTGATGGTGGGTTCTTTGTTGGTGGCTCTGGTGGTGGTTCCACTAGTCCCATTTCATCCTCAGACCCTTTCTTAAACACTTTATTATAGAATATGGGAAAGATGCAAAACTAGTTGGTAAACATTTCCACCTCTTATTCTCAACCTATGTCTTAACCTTTCCTGTTTCATAGTCCTTTGTCCATCGCTATTTTGAACACTCCTATCCCTCAAGGGATGGAGATTCCAAAATTTGAAAAGTACGGTGGTCGTAGAGACCCTCAGATGCATGTCTTAGCATAATTCTATGCGCACTGACTTCTTCCACCATGATGGTTTTATGGCAAAGCTTTCTTTGTGATCCCTTAAGGATGCCACCCTTGAGTGGTATTGCAATCTACCAGATAATTTTATCTTTTCATTTGATCAGTTGGTGAATTAGTTCTTAAGGAAATTCCAAGCCAACATCAGACCAAAGATGGCTTTCTCTAATCTCATCTGATGCAAGCAAGGGGACCACGAAAAGGTAACTAAATTCATCACTCACTATCAAGTGTTATTTTCATAAATCTCTTATCCTTTATCGAACTTCGATGATCAGAAGGTCTTCAACAAGAACTTACAGAAATAGTGGCAAGAGAAGTTTTCCCTGATGAAGTATCCTTCCTTTACACACCTATGTGCAGTAGTGCGTGAATACCAACAACTCGGTTCGGGGGTTCATCCTTGCGCTCCTATCCCGATAACTAGTCAATAGTGTTGGGATCTGGAAAGAATAAGGCTATTGTAAACATGGTCTCTACATCTAAAGACAAAGGCCAAGGATGCAATAGACATTTTAAAAAATTATATGAATCTTATACTGTTGTTCTAGAAAAGTTGTTGAAAGAAAAAGTTCTAGCATTTCCAGAACCCCAACCTCTATCTAATTCATATCTTGAGTGGTACGATGCACAATAATTTTTTCAATTCCATCGAGTGTATAGACATGACACCAAGTGATGTGTGCACCTATGTCATAAGATTCAGGACCACATTGACAACGAGACTATCTTCCTCGATGGGAAGAAACAAAATTCTAATAAATTTCTAGCCAAGGCTAACAATGAGTTACAAATTTACATTGATCCATTCCCTTCTCACTCTACAAATCTAGTCACACAATCTTCTACATATTTTAAGCTAATTACATCTAAGTACGTGAACATAGCCTCATTCACGTGTATCCCTCTATTGAGAATGCAAGTGCAATTCCTAATATAACTTTCACCTCACATGATGAGACACTAAATAAGGAGCCTTCCTTGTTATATATTCCTGCCCATATTAATGGCAGTGTCATAACTAGCATCTTGGTTGATAGATGAGTCGGGTAAATGTGAAAATGAAAGAAACTCTATTCATAAATAGTTTACATAAGGAGAGATATGAAGAGTTTCAGACCACTCTCTATACCTATGATGCGAAAATACCGGTATGGACTAAATTACGCTTGATCCATGAAGAATCAAAGCATAACAGAGCCACTAATACTCGAATCTCAACAAGATCAATCAAATGAAATTGAAACTAAACATTTCATCAAAACCTAACATGCTAAATCATGAAATCTTTCAAAACATCTATTCTAATCCATCTAAAACTTATCTTGTTGTGGAATTGGTGTCGTGTTGATGTGGAACGATGACCCTTTCCCAATCCCATGATTAGTGAGCTTGTTTCAGTTGATTCTATGGAAGAGAATCGATGAAACCATAGTGTTTGGTGTATGAAAACCTAGATTATGCAAAAAATGAACATGATGCAAGCTAAGTTACCATGATTTTATGCTACAAATGGTCTAATTATGCAATTGCTAAGCTAATCTACGCTAAAATTATGCTAAAAGATAAAAACCCTAATTTATTTACAAACTAAGATGGATGCATGGAAGCCATTAATGGATACTCTAAGCTATTATGCAACTAAAATGAACTAAAACAAGCTAAATAGTGAGTAAAATATAAGTGTGTATGCAAGTAAATTCAACAACATAAGTTTGCAATAAAGGATGGATCCATTTGTCTCCAAATAGTGATCTATTTATAGGAGAGAAAATGAGGAATGGATGGTTGAGATCAAAAAGCTTAATCAACGGTTCAAGATGAAGGGGATGAGAGGCATGGATCATGGATTCTCATCAATAGATGAGAATGCATGATGAAAGTTAATCAAAGGCTCACACTTGCCTCAAACAAACACACTTTTGACCTGCTCACATAGGTCAAAGGTAACTTGCTTAAGAGGTTGAAGGTTAACTTGCATTTGAAGCTAAGTGAGTTGATTGGAGAGAGAATATTCCTTTAAGGTGAGGAAAAAGGTATTTTACAAATTAAAACAAAGTTTTAATTGTAATTGTGCAAAAAGGATAAAGAATATTCCCTTTGATTAGAAGAAAATTAGTTTAATTGCTAATTAAACAAGGTTTAATTTATGCAATTAGGGAATTAGAAGAATTAAGAGACCTTTATTAAATTAGATGATTTAATAAATAGGGGAGGGGGATGAAATGATATTTAATTAAACAACTTAGGGTTATTTAATTAAATAAGATGACCTACGACATTAAATTAAATATTTTGATTTATTTTATTTAATTAGATGAAGTGTTAGTGCGAAAAGAGATGAATTAACCCAATTTAGGCTAAATGGATGAAAATGATGCAATTAATTAATTAGCTAGGCTAATTAAATCAATTAAGCGAAAAGAGGATGGATCAAAGAGGAAATGATGTTAGTAAGTCTGATTCAAGTGTATGACATCGATTAGGACATTTTTCAGTGTCTACAGTACCCATGATGGACTATATATTTCTCCTATGGGCGATATTTCTTTATCAATCTTGGTAGGACCCAAGGCTATTGATGTGTCACTTGTTGTGATCCCAGAGTCTAGCCTGTTAAGAGTCAGGCTAGGCATCCCGTGGCTAGCCTCTATGAACGAAATTTCCTTTATAATCAATAAATTCTTAAAGTTCCCCCACAAAGGCTATGTGCATGTGGTGCATGACACTGGCTATAAACTATTAGTGTCACATTGGGGCTTCTCTTTGGATCACTTTTGGCCCACCCCGGTCAGACCTATCCCTCTAAGGGGAGATTTCTTATATAAGGATTATATTAAATATAAGATTGGGAGCTCAATGTCGAAGGTTAGTTATCCTACCTCTCCCTATGTTGTTTTTGTAAAGGCCTCTATGACAGCACAACAACAAGCTATTTCTTTGGCCTTGTCAAAAGGGAAGGGAAATATTGCTCATGCTCTAGCCCCTTCTCCTTCTACATCTTCTACTCCAACTGCTTTTGCTTCTCATCCCTTGATAGTGTCCTTAATTCTCACTCCTATGCCTCGCATGGGAAGTGTGATAGTGACCGCATGGCAGAAGGTGAAGCGTCAGGATTTTCACTTGTCTGTCTTACCCATGGTTCCCCAACCCACTATTTATGGCAAGGGAAAGCGTTCCCATGGATTTGTTCCTATGTCTCAGCCTCCAACTATTCTTCCACCTATCCCTCGAGTAAAGAACAAGAAGAGGCCCACTATTGAGGCTCTTGTGTTTGTTTCTCCTCCTATTATCATTTCTTCTTTTGTGCATCCTCCTCTTGCTCCTACTCAAGAGACCACCCTTCCATTGAAAATGGTTGTGAAGGATTCTCCTATAGTTGAGCAACAGCCTCTGGCCTCTTCTCAGGTCATGTCTCCAATGCTCACAATTGGCATAACCAGCTTGCATGTGAGCACAAGTGTCGGTGAAAGGCTCTATCCATGGGGAAAGTCACCTCGTAGATGATGGATGGGGAGCCAGTTGCATATATTTTTGCATCTCCTTGTGTTGCTCTGCTATCTTCTATTGTTCCTGCTTCAATTCCCATCGCTTTTGTCTTTCTTTCGACTCCTATGATAGGTCCTGATGATTCCCACCCCAAAAGGGTGCATTTTTTCATCACTCTCTCCATGGATCCTCCTCTTCTAATGTCCCTCCCAGATATCCATTTTTTCTCACAACCCATTGACATACCTCATACAAATGTGGTGTCTTTTTTGGTTGCCTCTAGTTTCTCCTCCACTTTTGCATCTTCTATGGGGATTCAACGTCCTCCACTAAAGTGTAAGTTGAAGGATGACCTCACCATGGGTGGAGGTCAGAATAAGGGTTCGCCTTCTTCAAAAGCTAGTTTTGTCTTGGCTTGCTTTATCCTTATGATAGAGGCAACCCCCATGTCCTCGGAGTTTGTCACTCCCCCTTTTGATGAGGTTGGCGATGAATCTTGATTACCTTGCCCTTCTCCTGCACAATTGCAACAAGGCACTCTTGGAAATTGCATGTTCAATTTGGTTGATTATATGTCGACTTTGTCATTGATTTTCATAAAATCTATGACTTTCGCTTCACAAGAGCTCGATCAACAAGAGCTAGAGGGACCTTCTTTCCTAGCCCTTATTATAGGTGAGGTGAAGGGAACTGCCCTTGCTATCCCACCCTTGCAGGCTCATTCTCCCTCCCCTTATAATGATCTAGATTGGGAGAAGAATGACATGTTGGTCAATGAGGACTAGGGCGATGCATCTTCTACATCTGTAGATTAGATTTATTTGTGTATTTTTGTTCCCATGTGCTTGTCTTTTTTTGTTTATGGTCCTTCCTAGAGGACCCTTACTACCCTTGTAGACACTTGGATGTAGGCGTGAAAAATTTGTCATGTACTTCTTCTATTTGTATCAACATTCTTCTATGTGTTGTAGTTTCGCTTTTTAATATTAGGGACGATGCAAATCATTAGGGGCATTTAGGACTTCTTCCATGTTGAACCAATTTTTATTTTACTTTGTCTTCATGTGTCATTCTTCATGTTCTAAGAACTTTGGGGATTGATGACCATTCATAGGTGTACCCTATTATATCTATCTATTTGTATCTATGGACAGATTTGACCCTAAACTCTTAGATCCCCCTATCTCTTGATTTCTTCATCTTTTCTTGTCTGCTTCTTGATGTTGTGGTTCTTATGTGTTGTCCCTCATGTGTGTGACAACATACCAAAAAATACATCTCGTTGTGTATCTCGTGCCACAAAATATCTACCTCTCCTTTCTCTCCTTAGGATGTCATGTTCTCCTCTACGTAGCACACACACCATCCTAGAGGAGGCTACCATGCTTTTATAATTTTCAGTAAGGCAAGTTCTTTCAAAAGGATTCCTTGGTGTCAAGTTTTCTTTAAAACGAATTCCTTGGAAAAAGAATCCCTAATTGAAAAATATCTCATTTTCCAAAATGTTGCATTCTCTCGAAAAGGACCCCTAGATGAAATTTTATTTTGAAAAGGATTTTGGAGTGAAAGAGTCTAAAAATTTTCCTTTCAAAAAAGAACTTTTTCTAAAATGAAAGAGTCTAAATTTTTTCCTTTTGAAAAAGAAGCATTTTTCTAAAATGAAAGAGTCTGAAGATTTTCCTTTGAAAAAGGAGCATTCTTTCCACTAGATTCCTCAACGAAAGATCTTTCAAAAGGATTCCTTGATGATAGAATTACTTGCGGAAAATGGTGTGTCTTTCAAATGGTGTGTTCCTTCAAAAAAGGACCCTTTTGTGTCTTCATGTCTATAAGGGTTCCCTGTTGAAAGAACCCCTTTTGGAAGCCTTGTCCTCAAAAAAATTCTTTGGTGTCTTGCAATTTGTGTCCGCTATTTGATATTTGATTTCACGTGTCTTGGTGTTAGACATCTTATATCTTGGTGTCTAGCTTGGGGGCAGCCCAACTAGACCCACCTTTTCTACGACTGTCCTGCAATGTAGTTTGCAGCAACCACAAGCTTATCTATTTGATCAGATTACGTCTTGTGTCTTGTCTAATCAAACAGTGTCTTATTATGTCAACTTGTGTCTTCTTGTGTCTTATCAATGTGTGTCTTTTATGATTATATTTTTTGCCTAACATGTTTTTTTTTCAGCCTAACATGTTTCTGGTGAGATTGCAGCTAGCTCTAAGGACCGAAGACCCGTATCATCTTCGCACCTTGGTGGAACTCCCTCTTTCACGTCTAGGTATGTCAGATTGGAGATCTACTTCCTTGATGTTATTAGTATATTCTCTTCAACCTCTTTCTACTTTAGCTCACATATGTACTAACACATATGCTCATTAAAATGGGGGAAAATTTTAATGGTGTAAATTTTCACATAGAAAATTTTCCCATTAATTTACCCTTATTTTGGCCTTACAGGTCCGATAATGTAAATACCCACCACTTTTCCCATGTGTCCTTATCGTTTTATGTCAGTGAGGGAATGTTTGTCAAAGACGTGCACACTGCGCAGATGTCCACATGTCGTGTTATTGTCCTGACAAAGATTCTCATGTTTGGAATCTGCAAAAGCCTTACGATTCTTGGGTTCCTACAAATGTAGTATTCCCTATTGAATCTTAAGCGATGAGAAACAACTATTTTCCTCCATTTACCCATTTGAAATTCATTCCCACACTCTTGAAAATTCTTTCATCCTTACAACACTTCTTGATCATTGTTGCAACATTCTTACTTCATTCTCACTATTTCTTATTGTTACCAACTTCTTGCTTGACTCCTACGTCTTCTTGCTCCAACACCATTGTCATTATAGGTTCATGAATCTCTATCTCCTTGGAATTGTGTCATATATCTTCTTCTTCTTCTCTCAGCCTTGAGTGCTCGCAAAAAGGGAGGTGATATTATGTCTTGTATTTGCTTGCATTATTGTTCTTGTAGAGTAGCATTCAGGTTGTCATTGCTCTCTACTTTGTTGTGTCATTTATATTCTCTTATTTATCACTTTCTCTATATCATTGCATATTTGGTTGTCCATGGAGGTGGGAACACCAAAACAGGGACTTGATTGAGGCAAGTATAGCCCCAATTCTCCTCAGTGTGTGTAGGTGTTGTTCATTTGCTTGGAGCTAGCTTGCAAACTAGACCTTGAGTAAGTTGGTATTCTTCTTCTTTCCTTGTAATTTCGATATTAGAGTAGCTTTATAGTATTATTCTTGTACTTTGAATTCCTTTACTTTTCTGTGAAATTGTAAAGCTATAGCATTCGGGTGTCAGTAGACTCTATGAGTTTCTAGTTGTAAATTGACCTTCTGTCCGCACAGGATGCCAGCGCGTCTCTGAGACTCCAGCACGGCATGTTGAATTCTAACTCCCACACTATTGTCCCCTGACAAAGAGCTATCTAGTTCACATTCTAAGACTTGTGCAGTATGTTCACCCGCTTCCTAAAAACACCTATCATAATTTGAAGGGAAACCGAGTCCTATTTGTCCCTCCTTTTCAACTTGTCCTTTTTTCTTTAACTTATTAGGTAGTCTAAGTTAGTTTAGGGCAGTCTGTACCATTAAGCTCTTCCATGACTTGAGAGCCTTGGGGGTGACGAATCCTCCTCTAACTAGTTTTAAATAGTAAACAATATTTTCAAAAAGTAAAGTTTATGTCATCAAACATAACTTTTTCTAGAAAGGATAAAATTCTAATATTTTAAATATAGATTCTTGACATCAATATCTAGGGCAAGGATATTTTTTCATAATTTTTGTTACATATTTTTTTAATTAATATTTGAAGTCACTGTAACTATAATTGGACATAGTTGTATGTTGTGAAACATAACTTGTTGTGTATTTATCAAAATCCTTTTTTTTTTGTGAAACAAGGACATCAATATCTAGGGAAAATGTATTTTATAAAAAAAAATTACAATGATTTACTATTTTTCCACCTCTGTAGAATGAAGAACTTGATGTTTAGTGAAAAACCTATGTTTAGTAAAAATTGAAAATTATATACATGATAAAATGAAAACATATCGAAACTATAATTGTTGGAAAGATCATTTTGATGGCTACGATCTTACAAAATAAATTTCTAAATGAATTTATTTAATCCCTCAAAAGGTATAGAAAAAAGTGCTTTTTCCCAGCATTTTGATAGGTGCGAAGGAGACTCCATTGTGGGTATGATTTAATACTATAGGGGTTCTATCCAAGGGGGTTTGATCTAGGGGGTCTTATCTAACCCTATTCAATTAAAACCCTTTAGATGGAACCTCTCAAGGCTTTTAAATTATTAGTTTTTCTAAAAATAAGTGATTTCAAAAAAAAATTAGGATGTCCCAAAAGGGACACACACTATTTTGGAAACACCAAACTATCTCCTCTGACAAGCATTTAGATGTGGTTGGGTAAACAAATACTTAAGACCTTGAAGGCATGACCTTAATTTGAAGGGTTTCCCAAGCAAATAATACCACCACATTTGCAATGCATGCACAATTGTTGCTAGCTGGAGATTATGAGGAGCATAATTATGCTCATATGTCTTCAGCTTTCTAGACTCATAGGCAATAACTCACCCTTCTTGCATAAGTACTCCACATAATCCTTCTCCCGACACATCAATGATGACCACAAAATGACCTTCTAGATCAGGTACTTTTAAAATTGGTGCCATAATTAGCTTCTCTTTTAATTAATCAAATGACTCTTGATTTTTTTTTACCATTCAACCTTTTAACTTTCCTTTGTAAAGAATTAATGGTATAGGAAATTCTTGAAAATTTAGCTATGATTTTTTTGTAATATCCTACCAAATCCATGTAACTACATACTTCATGCATATTTTTTAGTGCAAGACACTCTAGAACAACTCTGAGCTTTGTTGGATCCATTGCAATTCCCTCGAAAATTACATGACCCAAATAATGTACTTCTTTCTAGAAGAAAGTACACTTTGATTGCTTACCATATAGCTTGTGCTCTCTTAGATGTTGTAGAACAATTTGCAAATGTTGGAGATGTTCTTCTTCATTCTTAGAATATATCAGAATCTCATCTAGGAACACAAGAAATTTTTTATCTAGGTTGTCTTTGAATATGAT
The DNA here is from genome assembly GCA_007258455.2 of Sequoia sempervirens. Classification (NCBI taxonomy): domain Eukaryota; kingdom Viridiplantae; phylum Streptophyta; class Pinopsida; order Cupressales; family Cupressaceae; genus Sequoia; species Sequoia sempervirens. The sequence continues at coordinate 17,992 of VDFB02073528.1, forward strand.
GTTCATTAAATTTATAAATGTTGCAGGCGCATTCGTGAGTCCTAAAGGTAGGACCATGAATTCATAATTCTCATATCTTGTTTTAAAGGTTATTTTATGGATATCTTCATCCTTAAGCCTTAACTGATGGTATCCAAATCGTAGATCAATCTTTGAGATTATAGTTGCCCCACGCATTTGATCGAAGAGATCATCAATACGTGACAAAGGATAATTATTCTTTATCATTTCTTTGTTAAGCATATGATATTCTATACATAAGCACATTGTACCATCCTTCATTTTAACAAATATCACTAGTGATCCCTAAGTTGAAATGTTAGGTCTAATCAATCCTTTAGCTAAAATCTCTTGTAGTTGAGCCTCCAAATCCATCAACTCTGTTATGGTCATTCAATAAGGAGCTTTGAATATAGGTTTCAATCCTGGAATTATATCTATGGAGAATTCAAAAGCTCTCTTGGGAGGTAATCCAAGTAATTCATCTAGAAATACATCCTCAAAATCTCATAGAAAAGGGTACTTCTCCATATCTAACCTTCCTTGATCCATAGATTCCTCTTCTTCCATCCCTTAGAGTTTCTAAGATTCATAGTACATTAAATCATCTTGAAAGATGAACTCTTTGTAATCCTCCATTTTCTCCATTTTAATCATAAAGAGTTGACACCCTTTTTATTTGGTCCTCTTCAGTTGTATGACAAGTATTTTCCTTAGCTTGACCTCTCTAGGTCTACCTTGCAAATAAACTTTATTTCCAAGGTTGTCTAAACACTCTACTATTTTGGAAAAATAGCCTACCTTAGCCCTATGCCTCCATAACTATTTTATTCCTAGGATGACATCATAGGATCCAAAGGGGGCTACATACAGGTTTACTTCAATCAAAAATCTCAGAAGTTCAACCTTAGTTTTGAACAAACATTGCTCTACCTGAGCTCCTGTCTGGTTAACATATTTTATTGACCAAGGTTTTACCATAAAACTAGCTTTTCTAGATATTTTATCTAATAATTTTGGTGAAATAAAGCATTCGGTGGAACCAGTGTCTATTAAAACTGAAATTGGTACACCAAACAAAGTACTTGGAGTTTTAGATAGAGTAATCTAGTACTTCGCTTGCTAGTTATCTAGTGTTGCATGGATTCTCTGCTAGAAAGTTGTCTGCTATGATGGTAAGGGATTTCCATGCTGTTGCACTCCTTGTGTCTTGTTAGGACACTAATTAGCATAATGGTCACCTCCACATGTAAAACACCATCCAGGAGGTCCTTGCCTTTCAAAAGGCTTCCCTGCATTGTCAACATCCCTTATCACCCTTCATTTTAAAGTTTGGCTTGTCATTATTCTTCTTGAATGACTGGAAAATTGTGACCAATTGAACTTTTTTGTGATTATTTTCCTTGTAAGAAGACATGGACTTCAGCTTATGCTCTTGCTTAATGGCCTTTTCATAGACTTGTTCCATGATAGTAGGACCATGAACATCTAACTCACCTCCTATTTGGGCATTTAGCCCCATGATGAACTTACTTATACAAAGCCTTTTGTCCTTCTAGTATTGACGAACATACTTAAGGAGACAAGTAAACTTCTCCCAGTACTCAATTACAAATGAATCACCTTATCTTAGATTTTGGAAATCTGTGGGTTTCTGATCAAAATACAGTTGCAGTAACCATATTTGTCTAAAGATTACCACAAAATCATCCCATATTAGACTCAATGAACTCAATCCCAACTCCATCTTTTTATTCATCCACCATGTGGATGCTTCCCTAGACAGTTGATATGCTCCCCATACCACCTTTGTTACTTCTGAATAGTTTATAAATTCAAAATATTTTTCCATATCAATGAGCCATGCTTCCATGGCATCTCTACCCACAATTATATCAAATTTAGGGGGTGTGACCTTCTTCATGTCCTTGGACAGTTCGAGGTCTAGTTGGTTCCTCTTTTCCTCATCAAGTCTTGACTCCAAATTATTTTCCCCAGGCCCAGTTTCGGTGGTGCATTCATGATGATTCTCATCCTCATATTCATGAGATGCTTCTTTCTCAGGTATGCTCTAACCTCTTACCTATTGTTCTAGGTTACCAATTCTCTCTTGCTTCGTTGAGCATTGCAAGAATCTGGTCTAATTTCACATTTTTCCATAAGGTTATCCTACCTCTTGGCTTCCTCCAAGATTAGTCTTGGTTCGAACCATTTTGGATTTGTACTTCACCTGAAGTTTTCAACTTAAGAATTCAATTAGTTACTTTAATTGTAGCATTTATTTATAAACATTAAACAATTTTCATCCATTCAACTAATCAAAAGGAGAGAGGTTATTTCCAAAAATTCCAAAATTTTATTGTAATAACAATGGATTACATAGTATCCTTATTTAATACAAAACTTTGACATTTCACAACTATAGGTCATTGTTAGAAAGGGGAATCCCCTCAAGTTCTTCCTCACCCTCAGAATCTACCAAAAAATTGGAAGGTGGATGTATGCACAGGTAATCATCCATAACTTCTTGACTAACCATAAGGGCACTAGAACCACATCCAAATGGTAAATACCTATGAATGGAAGGTTTGACTGGTTCAACCTTAGGGACAGGTGCAATGGCCTTAACTACTTTCTCCCTCTACTTCTTATCTTGCTTGATATGCTTAAGAGTATCAACAAGGGTCTCAGAGTTAGCTAACCATGCACCTTCAGTGTAACTAATGTTTTCTAGGAGTTTCACTTCTAGGGTTGGGTCCTTCTTAGCCTTTAGATAAAGTTGGTTTCCAGCTACAAACTTCCTTGTAGTTTGTTTAGTTCTTACCATTCTAGAAAAAGAACATTCAAACATTAGCTACTAATAATGTTTAAATAAAAGTTTATGCAATGAGCTCATAGGTCCATGTATTGAACTCGGTAGCCGATACCATATGTAACATATCTACCCATACAACACAGTAAAAACTTTGGTTTTAACTTGAAGTAAGTAATTTCCATTCCTTAGAAATAGGGAAGTAGAATTTCTTCTTTTGTAACATCTTATTTTGCACCTTGCATAATTGAAAACGTAAACATTTCATAATTGAGATAACATTACTTTACAACTTGTAAAAGAAACACATCTTTTCAATTACAATTTTCATTTATGATTTAAAATCAAGTAATTAGATTTACAATTTACAAGTAAATACAAGGTCAAGATATCCTTATCTAGATTAATCTTCTATTTCACAAGCCTCAACATGTCATCTGCAAGAGGAAGAGCATCACCCATGCACTTTACCTCCAACCACAAACTGACGGTCCCCTGCACACCTTCCAACTAGAAGTGGCCCTACCCTTCAATGAGGAGTATAGTCTAAGGAACCCTTAGTATTATCATCTGAGTCTCTAGTGTTGTGTCCTACATAACCAATATGGTCATACCACTATAGACTTCTCTAAGTATGACACTACTGATTAGTTATGCAAATATAGAGCACAATGAACCGACAAGTGCAAGTAGAGAATTTTGCACCTACTTTGGCCAAAGTTTGAATTAAATTCAACCAATTCCTTAAAAAGTGGAGTCATACATTCACCCACCTCCAACTCGACTTGGAAACCTTAACATACCTATGGATAACCCAAACTTATAGTTTGACCAAAAGGTTTGACTTTTCATAATATTTTTGTTCACAACTTGATGTCTTACTATGTCATTAAATGAAAAGGAGGATAAGTATTCCTAACTTTGAACACCCTAGGTTACGTTCTCGTAACACCTAGGGTCTTGGCAACTACCACTTGTTCAAGTCCTTATCAATAGAAAGAGTGAACTACTCTCCAAATTGATGCATATTTAAAATTATACTGATGACACATCATCATCATCGTGAGACTATAAGTCTCATCTTTAAAAGTAATTATAACAAGATAAATAGGTAATATTGTATATATTTTTTTCTTTTTACACATAGGTTAAAGTATGCTTCTTCTAATGGGGTAGGGGACCTAGCTCGATTGGATAAAGCATCCTATTGCAGGAAAGAGGTCAGTACCGGAGGGTGTGTCGCGCCAGCGCCATCGGTCATGTGAAAAAAGTTTACCAAGCGCACTACAGTTTATAGGGGACGGATACCTGACCGGTTCCTATAGTCTAAAAAAAAAAAAAGTATTCTTCAAGTCTAATAATATCTCATACTTAATGATTTCCATAGGGTTATGAATTTATGAGGTCATTGGTATTTGTAATACAAAACAACATAAATTTTCCAATTTGTTTGCTTCAAGGAAAATAGAGTTCATGTGTTGAATCTACCCCAGAAGTCCAATTTTAAAAGCTAGATATACACTAATCACACAACTTATATATATTCTAATATATATACATATGTACGTATCTCATTTTGTACTAATAAGAATGTATCTATTTATTCCATTTCTTTTATCAACCGAAACAATGTTTCTTTTGAAAAATAAATAAATTAAACAAATTTCTATCACTGAAGCTATGCCACTTCTTGCTATCCTAAACAATTTGAAGAAATAATCGGTATGTGCAGGATCATGGTATGCCAAACAAGCCCTTAAGTGGCAATGAAAATTTAGAACAATTAGAGAGTTAGGCAACTTGAGTAAAATTTGAATAAGTTATCTATATTATTTCAAAAACATGTAAGAATAGATTATGTGAGAAATTGAATGTAGTTCTAAACTACTAGGTTTATTTTTTAAAACAAAATCTATTTGGTGAAAATTTAGAGGCCTAAATGCATTGTGCCCAAGATTTCCTGAAAAATTAAGAAGTAGGTCAATGCATTAGGAGCCACCCTAACCATAATAAAATGATAATATTTTTTTTATGAGATTTTTAGATGTAGTAAGAGAACAATGTCGGATGTGGCCTTATATTTTTTTGTAATTTTTTCCATGTAAATAATTAATTATGAATTTTTATTACAACTTTTTAAAATATCGCTGGCCGTAATGCGACCACGCCAACGGTGAAATTCATCAAATTCAAATTTTTTTTTAATCCTATAATTATCCGCCAGCGTAGAATGTGGCCCTGTGTTTTGGTTAAAAATATGATACCATTGAAGAGTTATAGAGATTTTTCAATCGGTATCGATCGGAACTTTTAGTCATAATTCTAATAGAAATAAATAATAATAATCTGATAAATTCAAAATAAAACATAATTTATATTGGCAAAAAGCTAAGAATCTCCTCTACAAACCCTTTTCATTTTATCAATTTTGGCTAAAAATAAAGTCGTCATCCACATGGGCGAAGTCCAGAAAAACAAAGTAAGTTGTTAAACATGCTTTTTGTGTTGACTTTTTAGGATTGGTATCTCCTAACCAAATACCAAAGCAAACCCGAGCCTATTCCCTAGGCAATGAATTTTTTGTCAGACATATCGGATATCGGATTTAAATTAGATATCTGATTTG
>VDFB02073529.1:0-16680 GCA_007258455.2 Sequoia sempervirens
TTCCTCAATGATTGTAAATCCTCTACCTTGAGGGAAAGTTCATGGAGTGTCATTGCAATCCGAACACTGCCATGTTATGTTGGAGTTGAGAATGCATGAGATATGTTTGTCAAAATGTACAAGCTGTTGTAGATGCATATTTATATAAACTCAATCTTTTATGCATAGTTGCACTGTTGCATAGTTAGACATTCAGCTTGTTAATTGATCATCCGCATCATTCAAAAAAAAAAAAAAGAAAAGTCACAAACAACAGTTTAAAGAAGACACAAGCAAACTGTTCACAAAATCTTCAGAGTTCAAAATTCAAAAAATTCAGAATTATGGCTTCTAAATTTGTTGATGAGGTAATGGTTGCTTATGATGAATATATAGCATTACCAGATAAGATCAAAAGAGCGTCTAGACTTCGAACAATACATGGAGCATCGAACAGATTATAACAAGCAAAGAAGAAAACCAAAGAAATGCGAGCAGCCAAGTGTTGAGAGCATGTTGAATGATATCCAGTGGAAGCTTAAGCTTTCACAACGAAGATTAACTCATAGTTTGCAGCAGTATGAGGATTCCCTTTCAAGACGAACTTCATCACGAAGCAAAAATGAGAGACTCAGTGAAGTATCCAGAAGTCTCTATGATGAGTTTGGTTTAAAATGTGATAAGTTAGCAGATCATGATCTTCAACCTACAGATGGACATGGGGTTGAAAATGAAATGGTGGTTGATAAGGAAATTTTACCTCATGAAAACAGTATGGTGGAACCCCAGAATATTGATACTTTCAGCGCTCAAGAACTTATGAGTTATGATAACAAGTCTGGTCGACATGACAGCAGTGATGAAATTTTGCATCAACGTGAGACAGCAGTGACTACACATGAGCAAGATGCTACAGTCGAGTTGTCACATAAAATTACTCAGGAATTGGGTACTAATGATGCATTATATGTGGAGGATTCATGTCATGGTGAGTCTGATTTTCCAGATCAGATCTTTGAAAACAAGCTAGAAGATTCATATGTTGATATGGAATCCCAGGATCGTGCTTTGGATGGGCATGCAGTTACTTTGGGAGTCGAAGTGTGTGTAGATACTGTCATACCAGCAACTTCTACCTTATCAGTTGAGCCATCCTTTGAGGTACATAGCAGCAGTGCCTTAGATGTTGAGGTGTGCATGGATGAAAGCACACATGATGTTGCTTACCATGTAGTGAGTGATGACGAATCAGCCTCTTATCATAGTGCATATTGTGAACCGGACAACTTGTATGGGGGCCATAAACTACAGAATCCTCATCATTTGGTTGGGCAACTAAAAGTGAATGACAATATGATTGCCACAACCACTGAGCATTTTGATGTTGCTCGTCAGATGTTAGCAACCTATGTTTGGAGTACTCCTCTGACAGATGAGCATGGTGATAGTGGTTTTTCCCTTGCAGAGATCCATGCACTTCGAGAAGCAATTGGAATGATGAAACAAAATTACTTAAAACTACTTGGAGACAGGGATTTTCTCCTCGAGTGGGATTGCATTTGTTATGATGCATTGCAGAGAAAGGAGGAGCAGGTCGATGAGCTCACTCATGAGCTTGAGGTGACTATGGACTCGTTGGGGAGTGCTTAGTTGGCCCTTCAAGAGTCACAGTCACGATTGGAGGAGCTTACCGTGGAGTTGAGGTTGGCAAAGTCTCCACCAGTAGCAGATACAGTACAGTTATATACAGAGGCAGTTGATGACGATTTTATATCCACGAGTTGTAGTGAGGAAGTGGTTACATCTATCACAGATGTTGGTACAGTCAATTCAGCTGGGATGAGTGTTTTGGTTGAGAGCTCTTGTGATGAGATAGTTGATTTTTCTGAGAGTTGTGTGACAGATCACGTCACTACTTCATTGTCGTCACAGGAGATATGTGGGGCATCATCCAGTATGGAGATTTGTACTTATGCTAATTTGTTTCCCCAGGACTATGATGGTCAGCCATTGACAGAGGTGGGAGCATTTTATCTTGATTGCATCGTGAGGAGTGTTTATCACTTCTCCTTTGGTCCACACACGGAGGATTTGATGATGCATCGGTGTGGATTGGCCCCGGAGTTATACCATCCGTTGTGGGATGGGTATTCACCATCTTCAGAAGATGGGATTAGCGGCTGCAAGCGTCCAAATCAGCTGTTTGTGGGGGATCACTTGCAGGGACAGTTGTCAGTTTTACATCATGCTGATATGTATACAACAGGGTTTGCTACTTCTATGTCAGAAAGTTTTCTTATGGGTACATGGTTACAGGACGACTATGGTGTCAGTTGGCATGATGGCTTGGTCAATAATCACATCCACGAGGATTTAGCAGAGGACAGGGAGAGATTTAGTGTAGCAGATGGATGTGAATTCAGATTGTATTGGGATCCAGGTGGTGACAATTTTGGCACTGAGTATTGGATGGGTCCCATTGTTACTTCACCCACTCACAACATGTGAAGTTGGAGGCGCGAGAGCCGCAAAGGGCGTACTGAGGATGACGCATTACCTATGACTTTCTACCTCGGGTTTGGGATCCGTGGATAGCTTGGCGCTAGCTTCTGTGTTTTTGTTGATGCTACTTAGAGATAATCGAGAGATGTGTGACACCGCCATTTTATCTTTGGGCCTTCCGTGGAGTTGGGTTTCTTTGTTGTGAGATTGCTTCTGAGGACAAGTACCTTAGGAGGGCGGACTGTGAATGTCCCGACCTTGTTAATCGAGTTCTAAGTGGATTTGAAGCCCATTATGCCACCCTCATGTAGCCTATCGATGGATAGAGGGGCCCCATTTGAGCTTGGCTTGGTCAGCTTGTCGACATTATCGTTACTGTCGGCTCGCTCTATTAATTCATTTGTCTCTGGATTGCTACTTTTAATGGGCTTTTAGCACCTCACGAGCACCCCCGCTTACTTTTAGCAAGATGGTCCGGTCATCGCAAAATCACTTCCCTTCTTCGTACTTTAGACTCCGGGCTCTCACTGCATCTAAGTATATATTGAGAGAGATATTACACATTTAATTGATTTAACAAACATTAATTATTTGAGCTTATAAGTTATAAAGTTATACATTTTAAATATTATAACTTAAGTGATCAAGGTCAAGGGGTCGCCCATCATTGAAGGGGCCACTTTTAATTATATTTTATAATTAAAAGTGCTTTCGAAAACTATTGAAAAATTAAAAAGAAAAGTTCGAATTTATTTAAATGAAACCTAATTGAGAAAATTCAAACTCTTGAGGAGATATAAGGGTTTCATTGGGATTTGAGCTCATTATGTTATGAAATCAATTTTTGATCAAGTCTTCTTCCAGAGAACGAAGCCAAGGGTTTCAGTTTGTCTACAGGCATTGGAGAACGAGCCATCTTCAGTGTTGCAGTTCAGAGGCTGTGAAATATCAGCTGATCTATTGCATTCAGAGAGATATCTTCATTCAGAGGTTATCACAGAACGTTCACAGAGTTTTCTTTCAGCTTGCTGCAATAATCAGGTTTTCATCAAAATATCATTGCCTTTTTAGTTGCATGTTATCGGATCTTATTTGTAATCATTTCAGAAGATTAATAAATAGTCTGGCATCAGGAGTTACAGTAGATTCTATCATTTCCAGAGTTGTATTATTTTATTTAAATTTATTCAGCAATCTCTTTCAAAATCGCAAATCTCATTTGTCATGCAAAAACACCAAAAATACACAAAACAATCAAAAAAACAGACAGATTCAGAAATAGGGGAAACAAGGGTTTCTACATAATGGAGTTTGAGGAAGACACTGCACTTGAGCATTAGGTAAGGACTGAGTTTCTAATGTATGACAACAATCCTTTATCTTCACATTATCATGTTATGACAGTCAAGAGGATCAACCTTAAGGCTTGTAATTTTCAAGGAGAAACTCATGGACAACTAATAATCCCTTGAAGACGCTACAAATAGTTGGGAAGTTGTTGCTCTGGTTGCTACCAATGACATAGGAGGGGCTGATGTGTTCTTCTATGCTCCTATGAGAGGCATCCCACACATCCATGAAGCATTTATCGAAGTTGGAGAGTTGGTGGGTGTTGATGGCTCTATGGGGTACATCCATCTTTCTGATTTTGATACATATGGTAGGCTGATGTTATGGGATCCAGGTGGTAGCATGCTGTCATTGCTTGAGGACAAGCAATTTCGGGAAGGGAGGATTGTAATGTCCCCTCTTTATATCCCTTTTCCTAGGTCGGCTCATGCTAAGAAAAAGCAGGTTGGGCTTGTGAATAAAAACAATAAAACATTTATATTTCTTCCTAGGTCGGCCTTGAGATGGGGAAAAAATAAGAAATCAATAGCAAACTTACCTAGGTCGGCCAGCATAGAGGAGGGAAACATGTATAAATACAAGATCTTGTGGAGCATTTCATCATTCATTCGAAATTGTTCTTCTATTTTGGTCTGCACTTTTGAGCAACATGTGTTGTAGGACGAAAACCCTATTGCACTAAGGAGTTGGACAAAACCCTAGCTTCTTCAAGGAGAACTTCATGACGAAGGTTCCTTTGTGCTTCAATGGAGATAATTGCTAGTTTTCATGTTAAGTTTTGCATTTGCATTTAGAGGTCTGATTGAAGGGGCGAACCGTGCAAGTTGGAGGTTCTACTTCAGATTTTCTAGGGTGGAAATGCCCTAACATCAATCCAGCAGGCCAACGCACCCCTTGGTAGGGTTTTCATCATTTAGTTGCATGTTTGTGGCTGGAGCAACTTTGCCCAGCTAGGGATAGTTTGGCATTTGCATTATTGGGGTTTCTTCATGTTGTGGTGCATGTTTGAAGCCCGCTTTACTTTGTAATTTGCATTCATATTTTGTAGCAGCAAACTGAGGGTTTATATCAGACATTTGTTGACTCATATGGAAAGATCTAATCATGCTATGTTGGTGATTTAATGCTACTATTATCTGCTACAAGTTTTTCCATCTTTTGGTTGCATTATGTACTATTGTTCATGCATTATAAAACTCAGAAAATTACATCAGCACATTAGGGTTTAAGCAGAAATTGAAAATCAGAAATTAGGGCATCAGTTTTGTATTACAAAAAAATCAGAAATTGCACAAATATTGTTTGGGATATTACATTCCAATGAGGTAAGGTAAATGACGAGTCATTTGGATTGTTGAAGGATGAGATTTGACATGCTTTGATGTTAGGCCTACCTAACTTGCAGCTGCCCTTTGACATTTAGATTGATGCTGGTGAATATGCCATGGATATTGTTACGCCACAAGGAAATGGAAATGGAATACTAATGGAATGGAAATAGAATCCTTTTAGGCAAGAGGCATCTTACTATGCTATGAAGACAAGTTGTACATACCTTATCCCCTACAGGATTCAAACTTGTGACCTCTCTTTTAAGGGTACAAGTTCTTCACTGGTAGGCCAACTCAAATGTACCTATTTGTTATCACTGAGAGTATTAACTTCGATGATAAGGAGATATCTAGTGTATGACAAGGAATCATATGCACTGGTTCAAGCTATCAAGAAATTGAGTAACAATTTGCTCAAAAAAGAAACTATTGTGCATACTGATTAGAAGATACTACAGTATTTGCAAGCCCAAAACAAGTTGCAGCAAGCAAGAAACTATAAGTGAATGGAGTTTTTGCAACAATTTCATTTGATGATTAAATATAACAAAGGAAGTACGAATATCAGCTCAAGGCCACCAATTTCTAAGCCAATATCAGCTCTCATCATGATGACTCAATATGAGCCTTTCTTGAAAAGGGCCTATGGTGAAGAATATGAACAAGACTAATGTTTTGGGGATAAGTATAAATAGCTACAAGGGAAAGAAGTTCCTAATGACGAAGAGGATTTCTCACAGTGAGAGATATGGTGTGGGCTTGGCCATCTTTAGGCAAAGATTGGTTACAAAGACAAGCCAAGAAGACCAAACCTCTAAGGTATGGACATTTCAACATCTCAGAGGCAGTTGAAGAGAATGCAACAGATTAGAGCTACCTCCTTTGATGCAGTTACACTCAGAAGTCAATTGTGAATGCCTACAGTTCTATGAGCCTCTCTATGAAAGTGGGTATGCTCCAAAAGAATCCCAGAAGCAATCTAGAACAATAAATTGAAGGTTTTATATAAATTTCAAAATGTGTCAATACTCGCTGTTTTGCTACACTTAAAACTATAGGTTTTACACAGGTAACAGTTTCACAACTGATGGGGTTGTTTCATCCCGGTAAACAGCAGTCTCAAGACCATCAGTGCAGTTTTAACCTGCTGAACAGTAGCAGTTTCGTCACAACCCAGGGAATAGTCACAAGAATTGAACAGCCATGTATTTTGGCATTCCAAATCATTTTAGGAGGCTTCCAGTGCACAGGAAAGGCTTACAAGATTCTACTCATGGGTGTGCACTTGTCATTAAAGAGATTCAAAGGTTTGAGCATTAAATTGTATGATCGTATGCAACTTGTTGAAGGAGAACTCAAATATTGTACAAGGGAAATTGGAGAGTACGCATAGAACAATTACATTGTCATATTCCATTCTCTGTAACTTGTTTTTCCAACTAATATGTTCAGGTCGACGAGCTATTTAGCTGCTTCCAGCTGATTTTCCCTCCATTTGAAGTTTCTCAGGGGAAAGTTTTGAATGCTATTTATGTGTGTGTTCATTTAGATATTGTTTATTGTTGTTTGCACAATCAAACACACTTCTAGGGCAGAAAATTAACCATTCTAATAAAAGCAAGCAATAAGTTTTCTGTGATTCTTAGTTTCAAAAAACTGTTTGATAAAATTACAGATCAACCACCAAATGGTGGATAACTGGGAGTCTTGTGTGATGTTCCTGGGTATAAATTTTGAATTATTTTCTATTTCTGGGTTATTCAAAACTGAAACAAATGCAAATATGAACAGCTACAACTGCTGAACTGAAAATTAGTCTGCACAAATAGAGGAAACTGAATTGCTTTGTAAAAGAAAGAGCCAAACACAGAATAATTCCCAATGATATTATCTGCTAATTGTGATCCCTCTGTTAATACTGAATAGGTTATGAACTGAAAACAAGAAAGAGTTTCAGCACTGTGCTAATATTCTGATCAATCAATTTTACATATGCTGACAGTAAAAAAATTCATACTTGGACAGCTAAAGCAGTTTTCAGAAATATGTATCATATTATTCAAATCTGAGATTACTGCCATCACCTTTAGTCTTCGGTTGAACTTACAATCTCATGTAAAGTGACAGCTCGCTGGAAAAATAATTATTTGTCCTGCCAACGGATTGACAACTCAGATCTGAGTAGGCATTGGCAGTTGGAAATGCTGCAACAATTTCTATATCCAGGTTCACCTTGTCAAATCACTGGGGAAAATCACAAGCAGCCAATGAAATGTCCTCCACTCTGTAACTTATTCTAGATTCCTTCCCAGGCAGTGAATAATGGTTGCAGAATCATCAGCTAATGATGTAACCCTGCTACAAGACCTGAATTACCAATAACAACACTCAGCTGCTCCTTCAGCAAAACAATCAAGATATAAATCAGAAATGCACCACTGAGCTAGGGAGTGTTAGCCCTGGAATAATGCAAGGATGCAGCGCTCAGGCAATTTAGCTTCCACATAGACCTTCACAACAGCTGTGTCCCCTTGTTGAGGGCCGTGGAGAGACAATTAGCTGATGTGGCTTCACACAGAGCTGAATTCCACCTAAAATCCCCTCCACAATTGCTGCCAAATCTCTTTGATGTTGAATATTAGTTGTGACCAGTCAAGGAATGATACAGTCTGCCAAGCAGCGATAGTATGTAATTTAAAGCCCTCAAACAATGTTACTCCAAGTGATCAACCAATCACTCCTTTATTTGCTTTAAGTCTTGATTGCCTATACCTGCAGGTTGCACAAACTTCAGTTTCAGTCCACCTTGCAATCCTTGTGTAGAATTGCCAAGTGCAAAGCAAGATTTCATCCTAACCTCTCAATCTGTGCAGCCAAGGGTTTCCATCCTTGAGTGCAAAATTTGAACTCAACTCAAAATGAAGAATTGCTCAAATGAAATCAGATGATCCAAAATGAAGATGGGCACCATCTTTAAATGCCTTTCTTCAATTCAGGCCCTAGGATCTGAAATTCCCTCCAAGTATTTAAAAATACTTTTTATTTGAATTTTATTTTAATTTTTAATTTTTTATTATTTATTATTATTTATTAATATAATAATTGCCCCTTAAATAAAAGATTGACTTGCCCAACTAAAAATAATATTATAATACTTTCCCTTACCTTTAGCCTACAGGGAAGAAAAAATGGGCTATAGGTCTCCTCTATGAAACTAATTCGAGAAAGGGGACATGACATCTTGTCAAATGAGCACCTCCAGTTCCCAAGTGATTTCATCATCTATGAGACCCTTCAAATGCTCAGTCTGCTTCCTTCTCTTCACTTCTTTGTGTTGCATTGCTTCCCCTCTAACTAATCTCTCATGAGTGGAATCTTTACTGAAAGGATATGTATAGTGCTCCTTAAAAGGTATATGCATTCATTTCTCATTTGCATGCTGTCTACTCCATAGGAAAGAATAGGTTCTGATTCTTTCCGATGTAAATCAGCTAAAATCACTCCTGGAATTGCTTGCGCCCAAAGCATTTGCAATTATTCCCTTTTCTCTATTTGGTGGTCTTATTTCATTCCTTCCCATTCTTTAATCATTTTTGTTGTTGTACTATTGAAGAGGAGTGTACTTCACCAATAACATCTATAATGGACAAACTTTCTACTTGAAAACCAGGGCCGCTGGCTTCATGACTCCTCCCATGAAGTCATAAAAAAGCACAGTACTTGATTGCAGTAAACTTAGAGTCTCTTCAATTGGAGTGGTGCGGTTTGAACTGAAAGTGTACTCCTTGATTTCTGAAACAATTTGCACTGAGATTCCTTCAACAAAGCAGGAATTCAAAACTTACTCTCTTCAAAAAACATCTTCCTCCACCTATGTTTCAGCCACATCTTGTCATGCAATTGTCAAATTAATATTTATGTGTGTTTTGCAGTAACACATTATTGAATATTTATAATTTATTTTGGAATTCCCTCTACATGAGACCAATGTCTATCCTTGAAGCCAAGAAAGTCTTCTAATACCATTGCTATGAGCCCAGCTTAAAACATGCTAGCATTAACGAACTGAACAAAACTATGAATGAAATTTTAAAACTAAATGTAATCTAAAATGATTGTAAAAAAAATTGAAACTGAAAATGCTATAAAATAGTAACAAATATAATGTCTGAAAATCTGTTATAAAAATGAAACTGCTGGAAACTCAGATCTGAATTTTCTGAAAACAGAAATTTGTATATCATAAAGAGGGGAGAATTTTCCAGTATGTAGGTTGACATGGACAACAAATATACCAAAGAAAAAATCACCAAAGACTTGTGCACCACCATCTACATCCATATTAACCTAACATTAGAAAAATCCAGCATCTTTATATGTTTTATCATGAAACAACCTATTTATTACATACCCACTAAATCTTGCAAAACAGCATTAGATGTAATGCATCTGCACAGAGTCATCAAAAGGTAGGTTAGTGGACCCACTATCTAAAAAGGTGGGTTATCAAATTATCCTCAAGCACAATCTGCTCATTTACATTTAAAAATATCATTACAAGTGGCATCCTAAAAAATAGCTACATCCTTCTCAAAAGGCATGACTGAACAAAAAAGCTTCAAGACATTCACAAACAAAAATTCAATGGTCCCATATAAGGGATCAGCATGTCATTTGTTGCTTCAAAAAAGTGAAATCGCAAAGTTTCCAGCCAGTACAAAAGGAGGTAAAAAGCTCCTTGTAAAGAAAATTACAAGACAATGTTTCTAAAAAGAAACAATCGTTAACAGAAGCAAACTAAAGCAATAAACAGAAGTTACTAAAAACTAACTAAGGCAAACTAAAGTAAACCTACGACTAACTAAAGCTAAGATGACCATTAATATTACATTTAATATTTTAATACCCTCGCTTAATGGTCATCCTACAAACATAAGCTTAGTCTACCCATATTCTTCTAGAAACATATCATCGGTCACTGATAACTGGAGAAGCATAACCGCCTCGTGATTACAAATCCTTTCTTGCAGAACAATCAAATCAAGACACGACACTCGAAAACTGTAAGCTTCCTCTACTTCCGAGTATTAACTTTTCCCATTGAACCTCTGCATACTTTCCAACATGACGTTGGATAAAGCAGCCATCCCTCTCATTTTCCAAAGCACGAAAAATGAGGTAACTCTGTGATTAGCTAGCACAAACTCTAGATAATCAGCTGGCACAATCTAAAAAAGAGGCTCAGAAACTTGTAAGATTTTTTAGAAAAAACCTTCGAAAACTCTAAAAAAGTAGATTTTATGAGAAAAAATACTCAAACAAATGGCAAAATTTTTATTGAAAAAATTTCAAAAACTCTTTAAGCAAATTTTTTTCAAAAAAAAATTTCGAAAAAACTCTTTGGGGAAATTTTTATTTTTTTCAGAAAAATTCTATCAAAACTGACTCAAAAAACAACCCTTTAGGCTGCCATGAAACTTCAGAAAATCACCGCAAACCCACAAACCAAAAATTTATCCTCTAGAAAAAAGAAACTTCCAATCAAAAACCTGTCACAAAATAAAGATGCGGAACCCACGAACTCCAGAAAAAAAAAGATTTGAAAACCCTAGGTCGTGCCAAATATGAACTATATATCTAGAATCCCATGAAAAAATTGCCAAAGACCTGCTAAACAAACGCAGGACAACTGAGAGAGGGGGAGGCGGGCGGGGGGGCAAGGGGGGTGAATCAATTGTCACACAAGTTCAACTAAAACTTTATCACCTATCACTTCTTCAACCACACTATTCTGTTATTAAATATGAGTATGAAACACAAATAACAGAAAATAAATCAACATAATGAACACCAGATTTTTATGTAGAAAACCCAATAAGGGAAAAACCACGATGAAGGTTAACTCACAATATAAAGATTATAAATTGAATACAAAGGCTCACTACCCAAAAGAGGACTCACTATCCAAATACAAAGGCTCACTGCCTACAGATACAAAAGACAACAAAAAGATCCACCACTACAATTATAACACGTTCGCAATATTACAAAAACCCTTGTCTCACTATCTTCAACACAACTCACACACTTTTGCTTTTATGATTTGTGGCTTACTTTCGTCACTTTGCATCACACTGTCATACAACTCTTCACAATTCAACTTCCGTTTATACCATTCTCAACCTTAGAAGCATTTACCAAGGTCGGCCACAAAATAACCCATTTCATAAATTCAAATTAGGTCGGCAACTCAAAATTTTCGCGGTGGAAAGGAATAAGAGTGGACCAATAAAATTATTTTCTTGAAACTTCTACACACTTCCTCAATTAAATTTTAATCTTCAAATGAAGTGTAAACACCAGGTTGGCCAAACCTAATGAAAACACAAAAGAACATTGATGCACACACTTCCCAACAAGAAGATGACACGTGGACACCTCAACACACTTCAATATGCACGAGACTTCATCTTAGACTTCTTTAGATACGTGCGCAACAAAACAACATACTTCATACACTAAATACCTTTTACTAGATCATCCAAACTATGCAAACCTGTACTGGAATAAAGAAACATGACTTCCAGATTACCAAACTTCAACCTTCTTTGCCAAAGCATGGAAAAGACCTTCACAAGACATATCCCAGATCCGCAAGATCTAAAACAAAGCATCAAAGAACTGCGGAGCAAAACTAGTTCTCCAAGGCCATAAAAAACCAACTCTGTCATAGCAGTTCACATATCGGTGAACGTAACTCTCACACACCATGACACCAAAAGCTAAAACTCAGGAGATATCACCACTAAATCCTCATTAACAAGCCTTTAGATCCGCACAAGCATAGAATCAACACAGAAGAAACACGAAACACATACCGGAACACATTCTAAACACTTTCAACATTTTGACTTCATTTCTTTGTTTAATTTTCTCAAAAACACTTGGAAACTCACCAACACAACACATCTGCAACACTAAAAAAATAGCTCCATGTACTCACAACATCTCAACTATACATGTACAATCTACAACATACTGAACAATGTTGACATCAATGACAACACCACCAAACTTGCTCATACCTGCAACAAGACCTTCGCTCAAAAATCTTCTAAAAATTGCTCAGACCCATGATTTTCATTAAGAACATCACTAAAAATGCAAACCCATGGAATTTCAGAAAAAAAAAAGGCACTAAAATCCTATCATGTGATGCAGAAAACCCTAGAAAAAGTCCATTGAAACCCTTTTTCCAATCACGACTTTAGAACCACATTAAAAATGCCCAAGAAAATGGAAAATACACATGCATAAACTCAGCAGAAAAAATATGCAAGAAACCTCATAAAACGTGGGCCAAAAAAGCAAATGAAAAGTTGCAATCGCACGCCAAACTGTGATAAATTGCCCAAAAAAAAAACACGAACTTGCAAAACGTGAGCAACAAGAAGTAAATCCGCAAATCCTCCACAAAAACCTGCAATTTTTAGTATATTAAATCCATCACAAGGTCGCACGATTTTACACAAAAAAAAAAAAAAAATCGCAATTTGAATCTTTAAAAAAACATGATTTCTTGTAGAAGAAACCTCACGAAAATATCTGCATTAAAAAAACCCATGAAAATTCTCCAAAAATCTCCTTTAAAAAAAAACTTCGATTTTCACAAAAAATCAGTTCACAAATTCATTTAAAAATTTCTTCAATTTTTTTTATTAAAAAAATCAGCTAAAACTAATTAGGTTCGAGCCTGAACTCTGATACTATGAAAAGATTATCGATATTCATAATTGCATGTTTACAAAAAGAAACGAAAAGCTCCTTATAAAGAAAATTACAAGACGATGTTTCTAAAAAGAAACAATCGTTAACAGAAGCAAACTAGAGCAATAAACAAAAGTTACCAAAAACTAAGGCGAACTAAAGTAAACCTACGACTAACTAAAGCTAAGATGACCATTAATATTACATTTAATATTTCAATAAAGCTATGTTTATTGTCCAAATTAAGACCCTCATTAGATATTCCCTTTGTATGAAGTGTAAAACTTCATAACCTAGAAAAAGCCAGATTTAAATAACATTTGAGCTTAATAATGTTACATTGGCCTTGCAAGCATACAATAACCTTATGTCCGACACCTTTAAGGCACCAAGTGTTCTCCCACTTTACACCTAGACCACTCAGGTGATGTGAAATAAACAACTCCAGTTCCCCGGTGATTTCATCATCCACAAGGCCCTTTCAAACAGCCTTCAAATGCTAGGCCTGCCTCCTTCACTTCCACTTCTTTGAGATGTCTCTTTTATTCTAACCAATTCCTCGTGAGAGGATTCTTAGCTGATAAGATGCTGAGCGCCTCCTCAAGGGCATTTGTATCCATTTCCCTTTAATATACTCTCTATTCCAAGGAGAACGCCGGCTGAGGATGCCTAGACTGCTTCTAAAGAGGTATCTGTGGTGATTTCTGGCTTCTATGCACTTCATTTCAATGAAAACAAAGGTCCTTTTCTATGTGCAATTATCTGTCCAAAGCTTGTGGAAGTGAATATCTCATCCTAGATGATACTTCTTCAAAGTTCAAGCTTCCTTTCCTCCTCTTCTGCCCGTTATATTCAACTCTCTCTTCCACATATACCACCCTTCCATGTTATTGATTTCAAAGGAGTTTTCTTTCCCTTCTTCCTGCTTGGAAAAATGTAGTATTAACTCATTAAATTCTAATCCTTCTATATTTATGAGTTCCTTGGACTCTTTCTTTCCTTTCTCTAGGTTTTCCTTGTGATTGCACTTCCTCATCCTTTTCGTTCCTCAGATTTAACAGTTTTTTTCTGCATCCCAGAAACTGTTTTTAGTATATTAGTAGAAATTCATTCTACTTTCCAGGATTCCAAAATGTTTTCCTGTCCAAGAAACTTGCGGAAGCTCCTCGAAATGGGCTGAAAACTTCTGAAAACATTTCCAGCTGTTTATTGTCGTTCTCCACGAGTTTCCATAAGTTTTTGGGCCTAACATCATCATCCTGTAACCTCTTGTGAATTCCCTTTATTCTTTCAAGAAACTGAACTCCAATAAAAATATACTACTTGCCATGGCCCAACTGGTGAGGAAGTCCCGTTCACATTGAGCCCACTAGATGTTCATTCTAGTTAAATACAATGATAAATAGACACGTGGTCAGGATTTGAGCTTCTTGGCTTACACAGAACCCACTAGGGTTCCATTCTAGCTAAATACAACAATAAATTCACATATGATCATGATTTGATGGCCAACTTGTTCAATTTTATGCGATAGCAAATATACATAATCAGGGCCTGATGGCCTACACAGCCACTTGTTCAATTGTTTTCTGTAATCAAATAATTTATCATTCCCAAAAAAAAATTGAAAAAGAATTGCAATTGCCAAGTACCTGAAACACTGGGCTTGAAAGGGGTTCCATACAGATACAGCATTCAAGAGTTTCGGGGTCAATGAAAGCAGCCATGCCGCTGTTCATGTCACTCACTGACCGGGATAACTCAGTTTCACTTTCTCGTCTTTGTGGCATCAATGGTGGAGCTTCTTCAGCGCTGCCTAGTCTGGGTCTCTTCGAAGTACTGTACTCATCTCCGGGAGAGAATTTTACCATTGTTATTAGCTACCTTGGGGCTTATTAGATCGAATATGGGTTTCTTCTGTACTACCCTTTTAATTCCCTCCCTTTTTCGCGTATGCCGCCACTTACCGCTACCGTTTTGTGTTTTTTATTTCTTGTATCCGTTTGTCGTCGGCTGAAAGATTTTAACCACCTGAATCTCGCTCCCGCTGTTGACTCTTCATCTTTATCTCTCATACGTTTTCTTGATTACCTACCTATATGGGCCAAAAGAAAATAAGTAAATTATGAAGAGTTCAAATTTTTTTAAAAAAAATTAGCTAAATATTTTTTTTTTATTATGGTGTAGTAGAAAAACCTTCAAAAGTTATGACAAGCTCCTTGAAAATCTACCCTACTCAAAGTTTCGTAACTAATAAAACTGAAAAAATGAATTTTGATTCACTGCAACGTTTAATCACTAGTTAGAAACTACCCCTTACATATAATTCCATGAAGGAACTAAATATTAAGTGAACATCTCATGGTAATTAGCTCCTCTGGTTAAGGTTGATAAATGGTGATTAATAGATTAGATAAATAAAGAAACATGATGATTCTCTAATAGTGAAATTTACATATGCATATCAAAAAAAAAAATGAATTTTTGTCTTTATTAGAATAATTTACTAAGGTTGATAAATGGTGATTAATAGATTAGATAAATAAAGAACCATGGATGATTCGGAAAATAGTGAAATTTACATATACATGTCAAAAAAAAAAATTGTCTTTATTTTAAAAGAATAATTTAATACAAATACATATATATTTATTAGCACTTGCATCTCAAGAAGTTTAAGAATTATATATATATATATATATATATACTTATATATATATATATATATATATATATATATATACTCAACATATATATATATGTTAGAGAGTATGTGTCAAACAATTAATAATAATAATAAGTGTTAAATAATGGAATGAAATAAACTTAGACGGATCTAAGATTTTTTTCTTAAAGAAATTAGATATTATATAATTTTGAAATATTTGCATGTAGATTTAAAACATAAAGCAATGCAAATGAAAATGAAAAGTTGCTATCAAATTGGCTAAAAAAACACTCCAAATGTAAATAGAATGTTCCCACCAAATTGAAAAATAAATATTTATTTAACTTTTACATGATAAATGAGATTTTGGAGGCTTTCATCCAATATTTTGGAAGCTTTTACCATAACTATTTGCAAGTGTGAGACTTGTTTCAAGCTCAAATCTCATACTATATGTAGCCTATCAGCTAATAAATGATAAAATGTTGTGTGAAGTTTGGTTTATGTCTTTAGGATTAATTAATCTTTGTATATTTATTTATATGTTTTTTTTTTATAATTGTGGGTTTTATTGTGGCATCTTCATTTGCAATTTTGTATATCTAAATATTTAGTTTCCCATTAAACAACAATCATTTGTCCATCAAAGGTCATTTTTAGAGATATGGAGTTGACATTGTAAACACGGATTTTACCCTTCTTTTCAAAAATTAAAATTAAAATTTTGTTGACTATTGTCTATTCTACTAATCATTGTGTGCTAGAACTAAATACATGCTTGTGTGATTTGATAATGTGTGTTTATATTTAAAGGCCTTTATTTACATCCATCTCTCCTCCTCACACATTCAACTCTCGTCCTATAAGCATTTAAGGAGTAACTAATAGTGAAACAATGTTAACTTGTTGTATTAAAAGGAGCAAAGAATCTACATGCATCACTTTATATTCAATAGTTTACACACATTTCCAAGGTTGACCCAGGCGGATACATCCCCTTGTGACACAACAACCTTCTAAAATATTGTTACAACCCTTATTTACACTGAAGATGTATCCAATTTGAAAGAGAGCAACCTAAAA